>CAKNEV010000017.1:0-166432 GCA_930272055.1 Rhizopogon roseolus
CATCTGGTATATTTGGTATCGAGCAGTTACTATCTGCTCGCCATTTCCCTACTAAGCAACGGCGTGAACCTCGTAGACATAAACTTTTGACGGTTTTTTCAATATGCATTATGAGCATTTCAACTGTATTGTCTCAGTATTCAAACCAGAAATTGGCATCCTTCCGGTGCTAGATCTTACATGCGCCTCCGCCCAATCCTCGACGGAGATATCTGATATCTCCACGCTGCGCCAGCAGTCTGTCCCATTATTGGCAGCATCTGCAATGTTCCTCCTAAACCGTTACATTCTTTGAGCGCTGCTGATGCGCTCGATGCTAATCATGTTCGTATGGCCCAAAGATGTTCGTTTACTCCGAACAGAAACTTCGGCTATGGCGCTCAGTGTTTTGATTCTCCGTTGGCACTGCAATGTGCGGTGGAGGTAGTAGTATCTGCAGTACCTACTACTGGCAGTTGCGGACCTCGACTGAACTTACACAAACTTGTACAAAGTTTCCTATTGCGGATGCGGCAAAACCTACACGATTACGCTGGACGAATGCACGTTTTCTTGATTCGATTTGCTGTGTGTTTTTGGGAGGCCGTCTTTTGTTCAAGTTGTGTATCTGACTGTGGACAACGAACAGACATGAATTGGCCAAGACTTGTTACACCTTCGTCTGATACATCCAGAACTACATCAAGTCGTTCTAGGACTTGAACTGCTAACATTTGTGCTCGACGATTCTTGTAACTCTACAGCAATTCCAAGAGGGTAATCAGGACCGATGCCACGGAAGCTTCTTGAGACATGCTTGACACGATAAGTCAAACACCACGAGGATTAGCCTAAACGCCCATTTGCATCGCCTGCCTTCCACTCCAGTGTCTTCTTGCTGCGGATGTTCCCTTGTTACTACTACCTTCCCCCCATGGATCCTGTACTTTCACGTCCAGATAGGTAATCGTGACCCTGGTTAGGCTATCTAATATCACTATCGATGGTATTTTAGCGCTAGCGAAAGGTATATCACAAGGTCCTATCTGTCCTTGAGCTCCCATCCCTTCACTCGCATAACATCGCTGTGATGAAGTTCGCGTCACGAAAATTCATCGACCTCATCCAAGGCGCTACATCCAAGTGGGCCAACTGGGATCCACCAACACCGATCGCAGTGAGTAGAGATTCTAGTTAGATCGGATTGATCTAACAGATATAGGTGGGCGACTATGGAACAATTGACAGAGAAACTGGCGAATTCGTGCCGGATGGGAACATATACCATCAGGATGACTGCAAGAGCTTCGACTTTGACATCAATGATGAGGCACTTCAACCCCAAGTACAGGAACATGGGGACGACAAACTCATTGTCAACTCGTGGGGCGTCACTACCAGGACTGTCAACGTATCTGCTGATGTGTAAGTGGCGTTGCATTGCTCCACTGATGTATCTGATAATTCCGCAGCAACGTAGGTCCAGCGAATGGTACCCTTGCAATTGAATTGGAGTTCAACAATAACAAACGTGCGGCTGTTCTGGTCATACACAAACCTAGGTACACCATCCTTCCGAACAATGAACGGCGCATCGCCAGCCTGTTGAAGGACAGGCCTGATGCCCTCAGAGGGAAGTATGTCGTTACTCAAGTGATATCTTGCACATCGTACATGATGTATCTATCTGACACGAGTAAGTCCGGTATGTGAAAATGTACTTTTGCGCTTTTCACATTTGGGATAGAAAAGGAAAAGTTTTCTGTAACACTCGGTGCCGACGTGCCTCTCCTGCCAACTGTTGGTGCCGGAGGAACGGCTGGTTTCAAAATATTGGCAGAAAGCTATTCTGGTATCTTCCGTACAGGAAGCCACTCCACGGCAAAGTTTATACCTTTGTATAGGCTACAAAAGCCGCGTATGAAGTTCTTGGAGTGGCTGGGTCGCGGTCGCCGCGGTGATGAGATAAACGACGATGAGAAGTAAGTCGATTTCGCTCGCATCTCAGTACAATACTGAAACCTCCAATGCAGGTGGGACGATGTCGAGCCAAGCTGGGACCCCCTCGATGAAAACGGCGAAGAAGATGAGGTATACGATGCAGTATGTTTTCAATGTCATCTACTGGGACGTTTAACGAATTTCTCTGGAACAGGAAATGGACGGTGATTTCGGAGTTTTCAATAACGGCTATCCTGAGTGAGTATCACTCTTGTCAAATCTTGCATATGTCTCACGTATCTCCTATAGCAACGATGACGATGACGACTACTAGTAACTTCACGTCCCTGTGATTCTGGTTAAAGATTGAATTGTCGCCTATCATTTGAGAGGGGGTTTGGAATAGTCGCATAACGAGAGCTTTTGACGCTGGGCGCGCATAGGCTGACCAAGCAAAAGAAAGACAGTTATTTCCTCTGTACTTCGTGTCTCATAGACATTTGAGTTATGAATGACACGGGCCGTAACCGCCCACCCCCACGCCGGTCAGTCGCTAGATATCAATCCCATTGAGGCCGCCCTCCTCGGCCATGCGCCTGGGAGGTAGCGGATTGCACTTTATCTGCTTTTCTGTCCTTTTGAAGAGGATCCTCAAGCTGAAACGGGCGGAATTGTCTGGTATGTTCCGATGGGACAGCCAAAATAGGGGTCAAGTCTGTGCGCGGTATCATGGTTGGTTTGCATCTCCACCGAATTTCGACTCCGTCCGCCCTACGTATTTTTCCGCAGTCGTTGGGTTGGGTTGGGATAATTTATTCCAACAAGCACGAACTTAGTAAACAAGTCTAAGAGATAGTTAAGTAAAAGCGAACGACGATCGTCAATATAAATATTAAAGAACGATGGAATATATCAGGTACGGATGATCACTCTTCGACAGGACTTCAACGATCCAATATACATCACGTCGGGTGTTTCGGACGTATCACCCTAGAGTCTTGACATGCACGACCCACTTAGAAGCTGCGCGGAGGGCCAAAATAGTAGGGAACTCCCTTTAAAGCTTCATGCAACAACTTCTGTGAGGGTATCAATTTCGCGTAACTGGTCAACAAGTAAAAATAGATGCAGTGGGTTGTGAAAGCCAAATGCAGAGCATCAAGCATCCTAAATATTCAGGATAGGGAGTGATTTCGACTGACGCTGCTTGAGGACTCGGATATACTTACAAAAGGGAGACACCTGAGGTAATGGCAAGAAATGAATTGATAAGAAAGCGAGCGCGGACGTACAACCAGTTTATAGACTGTTGTGCCATACCTGCACCCATATGCGTCTGAAAATAGACGAAAGCTTGTATATTGCTCAGACCAAAGAGACTACTATTAGACATGCACTGCAGGACCACAATCAGATGCCAACATGATGCATTCAAGTATGGCATCGCAGAGCAGAGTCAGCTAAAGCAACAGGTTCTACAGGAACATTCCTCTCAAGTTCAAGGTTTATCACCGAAGGCGCCACGAAGAGTATCGTATGTAGGGGTACGACGACACTGAAGGACTCGGATATCGATATCTACACCGATATTTGTACCTAGAGTGAAGATGTAGCAACACAATATTAATATTGACACTAACACAACTTCTATGAAGGATCTAGACCCACACAGGGCCTGATGCTGTGCAAGGCACGACTGTTGTGGAAGGAAGCGATCATCTCATTTCTCCACCTCTCGTTCCCGCCAGCATCCGGGTAACATTAAACTCCATCCTCACTTCCAACAGAGATGAACTAATGATAAACTGCAGCTGCGGCGCTCGAATGAGTGGGAGACCTCACTGACGATCCTCCAAATCCATCCCAGCTCATCGGAGAGTGTGGCATAGAGGTGGAAAGTTTTGTATACAAAGGATTTCCGGATGCCGAGAACCTCGCAGATCTTGCTGACAGAACAGCCATGTACATGCCG
Source organism: Rhizopogon roseolus (assembly GCA_930272055.1). NCBI lineage: Eukaryota > Fungi > Basidiomycota > Agaricomycetes > Boletales > Rhizopogonaceae > Rhizopogon > Rhizopogon roseolus. The sequence continues at coordinate 3,893 of CAKNEV010000017.1, forward strand.
GAGAAAAGGAAATCACTGGAAAATCGCGTCCGTCGGACTGGCAGATGCAGGGGACGCCGAATGTCAGCCATTGTTCAGCTCTGATTTCACCTGGCAGAGTCCACGTTATGATCAACCGGAGGATCAGCGAATGTCTCAAGGAATGCGCACTTAGACTCTGGAATCATGGCTGGGATGTGATGTATGCAAAACTTTCGGCGTCCCGAGAAGCGGCTTGTGACAGATACTCGAAGAACATGGTACTATCAAAAGACACTGTCACCCCTCACAGGACGTACTCGTACAATCAGCCCGCATTCTACTGTCAGCTATTCAAGATCTGTTTGTGGTGGACGCCGAACTGTTTCTCGATGAAGTGTGTACATGGCTGGCATTTGAGCACAATGCCGTGACATCATTATCAATCTTTCTATAGCTACACTTTCCCGTACTCTTGAGCAAGCTGGCCTCACCCGCAAGATTCTTCAGAATTTGCTGCTGAACGTAGATGCGTTTTTTCCGGTGATCAATAGCTATGAGGGATATACTCATTGTCACTGTGCTCTTGTCGGACAGATTTGTAGACCAATCCGTGAAGACCGACGTGTGCAATATCTGTATCGAACACATCATCCCGACTGCGCACCACAGTCACGATAAATATAGTCGAAATGCCGCGTTCAATCGGACGTGTATCATGATGCTCGGAGCAACCTATTGCTCGACTTACTCTCCTATATTCTACCCGTATCCACATCCTCATCATCTACTGTACATATCCTTACACAGCTATTGGATACGATTGTAATCATTCGTAGCACTTATGTATTAATCAACGAGCGCAAATAGTGAGATGTTGGAATGACATCATGATCATGCAAGCGAAGATTCCATCAATACAGTTCACAGGGAACATGAAATGAGGCGGAGTGCCATACAAGAGGACAGGTTCACGACAACGGTGACCCGGTCGCGAATTAATATTGACTGGCTATCATGCGAGAGGACAACGTCAGCCTCGGGGGAGAAGAAAAAAAATGACATCATAAGTATTATTACGCACCGGAGGTCCCGAAGCACTCGGCAGCGGTCCCTTCATTCCCACCAGTGGAGCCTCGCGTGTGGAAGGTAGACCGATGTTAAGATATCGGGAGAAAAATTCGTCAAGCCAACTGAAAAATTAATCCTTGTCTTCCTGCAATAAGTTTGTCCACAGTGCCCCAGCAGGCAGTGTTTGCGGCTGGCCAATCAGCCCTGGACAGATGCCCTAATCTCTTGTTATTGTCGATGGGTGGTGCTGGTGATTCTGGGAACTCCGTTGGTCGCTATCATATGTAAAAGCCACTTCAGGTTGTTTCTTTGGCGGTTTCTGGAAGGGATTTTGATTGTTGGTTTTCTTGTAGTGCTTCTTTTCTCTCCCGCTATGGATTATATAATGTGAGATGTTTGGTAGTAAGTAAAAAGAGTGAACAATGACTGGCATTCGTCCCCTCACGATTTTTCAATGATTTCCTTTTTGGTTGCGCAACGAAAATTTATACAATTCTAGTTTCGCAAACAGCTGTAACTTGAAGTTCAAAGGATCCGGTTGACCTCGCTACTGCCCAAGTCTTTTCCGCACAATTGCCACTTTGGCTCCCAGCAAGAACTGAACTTCGGTTATCGTTATTTTTTATCATAGTCTTTCGGTCTTTGCACATTTCCATATCAGTTTGCCTCGCGGTAAACTAAATGGATTATGTAACCCAGATGCACACCCTGACGCCGCTCGAGGACTGTGACGTAGCATCGAGAACCGGAGTGACAAGAACTTGAAAGCGAGTGCGGACGTACGACCGGCTTATAGAATGTTGTACCTGTGCCCCTGAGTTTGAAAATAGACGAAAGCTTGTACATTGATTAGACCAAAAGAGACCGTCCTGGTGAGATATGTCAGGACAATGCACAATGCTGCTGTGTTCCCTCGGTCGTTCAAATCAAGGCCACCCTTCGGGTCTCTCACGTGTCACGGGCCCTAATAAAATAATATCAAATATTCCTTTTTAGGTTACAACCGTTTGGCACTATCACACCTGGTCCCTCTTGGCATGCATGCAGCATCACCTCGCGAAGCTAGTAGTACACATTCTGGGCCACATGTAAAGGGCAAACACCGAAAAAGAAATGCAACCCTGGTCCAATGATAGTAATGTTAAGGACGAAAGGGCCAAGGTCCTGTGTGTCCCTGATAGCACCGCCAGAATATTTCGTCTTTTGTGGAAACAGTCATAACTTCAACGGATTTACTTGTGCTATTGCACTTCATGCAAAATGAAAATATTTGCGATAGGCATACTCCTGCCCCTCTTAACAATCGAAGTATGTTACGCGAGTGCGGCACACGGACTGTGTGGTTATTCTGATCATGATGTCACGCGGGGCGCGTAAAGATAGTGATAGCCTTCCCTTTAAGCGCCCAACAATACCTTCTTTTAGTAAATCGAATAAAGTGACCATACGTAGAAGTTGCCGACGTCATTAATAATGATACCGTGACCTCGCTAATCCTGATGAAGAACGGACTCGCACGCATGCCCATCTATTCTCAACTTGAAAGATGTCAGGTGAATCAAAAACGAACAACACTTCCACACCACGAGCATGCGCATGGTTACCAGGTTCGTCGCATGCGTCCTGTTTGTTTGCATCTTGACAATCGGCCTGCGCAATGTTTCCTTTCCTTTTGATAACACTTCAAATTTGCTGGGCACTCACCATTACGGTGCTGACGGGTTGCTTGTGGTCAACCCTAACGGCCCTCATCCCATTTTTGAGCTTATACAGCAAGCAGAAGAAGCTTGGGCGAGGAAGCATGAACGTGCAAGCCAGTCCTTAAGCGAGGCTGTGGCGGAATATAAACGAAGATACCACAGGAATCCTCCGCTGCATTTCGAGAAATGGTACGTGTTCGACTAAAGTTAGGGTTAAACAAGCTTGACAGAAAATGCCTGTTCGGCCTGCAGGTGGGATTATGTCGTGGAACACGATGTCCAGCTTCCAGACGAATATGACGAGATCTACCGTGACCTAGAACCTTACTGGGGCATTGATCCTCTGGACTTCCAGGAGACCCGAGAAGAACTGGAGGCACAAAATCTCACCGTGGTTGTTGAGAAGACAGATCAAAGCCCTCGCATCGAGATTGCCAACCGCAACTTACCACCGAACAAAGTAGAGCATTTAACTCAGACCATCCGGAATATATTGGTACTGCTTGAGGATGTAGAACACTCTCTACTTCCATTTCGCGCTGTCTTTTCGCCGAACGATGGTCCAAGCATGGTATCAGATTATGGACTCAAATCCATGGCACTTGCAGCGGCAGCCAATGGCACCAGTATGTTATTTTCGGTCACCATGGCCCCGTAAGGAATTACGCTGATGATACCAAGCTCTAAAACGCAGTGAATTGCCGACGGTGCAGCGGTCTGGTTGGCTGTCGGCCTGCCATCCGTCTTCTCCAGCCTGGAAATATTATCCTCTCGATCTTGATAATCCCCCCGAACCCCCATCGCACAAAACGTTCATTTCGGACCATCGTCTCTCGATGGACCCTTGCTTACATCCCTCTCTTCTCTACAACCACGGCGAGTTCGTCAGATTTCCAGGCGGGCCAGGTCCGCAGAAGACACTCGTACCACGTATTTCCATTAGTTCCACGATACTTCACCACGACATTCGACCAGCTAACCCTTATCACTGGATCGAGGACATCCTTCCTAGCTCGGACAACCCGCCATTTGAAGAGAGGGTGGATGAAAGATTGGTTTGGCGAGGTAGTAATACGGGTCTGCTTCACGCCGCTCGTACCCGATGGCGGGATTCGCAAAGAGCCCGCCTGATATTTCACGTCAACGATCTGGCAGGAACTGTGGATGTGCTTCGGTCACCTCAGGATGATTCTGAACGTGTTGGAGAGCCCGTATCTCTGCGCAAAGCACACGCCAATCCTGCACTATTCGACATTCAGTTCGCTGGACATCCAATCCATTGTGATCCTGAATCATTCTGCAAATATATAGGCGAATTATTTGACTGGCGAAAACTCCAGAATGCCTCGGATGCTGGCCGTTATAAGTATGTTTTGGATGTAAGTTGGTCTGTTGGATGCAATCACAGTATTGGATAACTCTCCGCTTTTCAGATCGACGGCAACGGGTGGTCGGGACGTTTCCAGCGGCTTATTACGACGAATTCACTTGTCTTTAAGGCTACGGCATACCCAGAGTGGTAAGCATTCGTCTTGTCCGATTCATGCGCAAGAACCGAAGTTTGTAGGTTTATGGATCGCGTTGCGCCATGGGTACACTACGTGCCTGTACAGATGGATCTGTCTGATCTGTATGATACACTTATCTTCTTCCGTGGTGGACTTCATGGGGAAGGGGCGCACGAAGACCTGGCGCGAAAGATGGCCATCGCAGGGCGCGAATGGAGCAAGAAGTACTGGAGGCGAGAAGACATGACAGCATACATGTTCCGGTAGGATCTCTCGTTTTACAGACGGCAGCTGTCCTTATTTGTTGATTCAAGGTTATTGCTGGAGTATGCACGCGTTTCCAGTCTTGACCGCGATGCAATGACATACAAGGGAGAAGACTCTTAGTAGCGTATTCATGCAATAGAAGATTAGAATTTTGAATCGGCATGCGGGGGAAGAGAATGCCAGTACGGTCAATATTTCCTGACAAGCTCGGCAATTATTTCACACACATTGTTCCTGGTTCTCATATGATCAAGCGTTAAGCGCTCTGTATAGCTATCTTGTTTTCATAGCAAATGTCTACGCTGAGCTGGATCTGTATAAGCACTTCGACTAAGATATAGTCGGACATCACGAACGAAAATATAGTGCACCGGCAGTACGGGTTTTGTTCTCGAGTACGGGTCGAGTTCAGGGTGGAGAATTTGCGTCGAGGTACAGTTCTTACAATCTAGGACAAGAAACGAGTATTTGTAAAAAGATGCGTTTTACTACGGAATAATTACAGGCCCGTACATCGTATTTTCATATTGCATGTCCATTTGATCAATTTCGCCTTCATTCGTTTTCCCGCAGTAACCAAGGACTCATAATTTATTTGCGGCTCCTATGAGGAGATTGAGGACAATAGTCCTTGCCATTCACACCGACAAGAAAGAATCCATTTCCACATGGCGACAAAACGACTGTCGTGGCTGGGGCACGTCATGTAAGTCCATGTCTTGGCAAAAATAATGCAACTACTAACCATGGCAGCCTGAGCAGGTCGAGTGGGATGTTCCACTTCTTCTTCAAACAAGCTCTTCCCAAACGTTGGCAGTTTATTCTCTCGCAATGCGCGAATCGGTAACTCTGTGTTGTGGATGTTGAATTCAACGTGGGGTTGGGGGGATGCAGTAATGCCTGTGTTAGGCTGTAGGTAGTATCGAGCGTTCAGGAGTGCGATATATGAGTTGATGTACACTTGAAATGGAACAGCTGGTCAGCACAATCCTCGGAGGATGTTTCGATCATACATTTAGCCAATAAAAATTCGATACCGACGTAGATGAAGTTACTCGGCATCACGGCACACTGCATGGAACCCTCAGAGAAGAAATGGACAGTAAAATGGTTGAAACCCCTACCGTAATGATAGTCACCAGTGAACATATGCTGCGTGAAATATGAGCTGGTGTGGGGTGTGCTGGAAGGAGGATTACCTCGTCAAAGCGCCAGTATTTATGGTGTAACCCATGAGTTTGGTTATGAAGCTATCTGTACTAAGTACTTTATATTAGTACATCAGACCCCAAAAGTGAAGAGACTGCGCCTTACCTAGAGAACCCACTGCGGGAGGTAGCGAGGAGATAGCATAACGAGGACGCAATGATGATATCGGTCGAAGTAGCCGAGCCCAAAACCAAGTATAACGTCCACTCTATATGGGTCTCGTCTGTTGCTACACTGGCCTGATATCTACTCGCCGCCGTCGGCGCTTCCTGTGATTGGGATAATAATAAGTTACTCACAGTGCCCTAGTCATTGCTAGTTGGGTTTAAATAACGAGCCAGTAATAAGATTGTTACCGCACCGATGAAAGCACCTGAAGTGAATTAATTTTTTGGAATCAGGCGAAGAACATTTCTAGGTGCCAGACTCACCCCACGTTATCACAACGCACATGCCCTATAGTGGATCAACATAGCGAAATACAATAGTACGTGAACGTCAAACTCACCACCGTCACATAAAACGCTCTCGATCGCGCCTTGCTGACTTGATTCGTCGAATTAATCATGGAAAGTCTATTAGATACACGAGAACAAATACCTATCCATATGCGATGAACATACAGACTACCGACAAAAAAGCATCATAAGCATGTTACATCACAACCTGCGCATGAACTTACGATTGTACCCCACAAATCATAATAGCCTATTGTACGCATGTCTGAGCGAATAATAGAGCTTAGGAAATGTAACTGACATTGAATAGTGTCTGAAGCTGCATGATCCCATCAGCATGACAGTAGAGGTTGCAACTTGCATGGAAGGCCAGAACAGTAGGAACTCACTTTAAAGCTCCATACAATTTCCAAAAGGGCATCGACGTTCGCGTAATTAGTCACCAAGTAAAAATAAACACAATGGATAATAAGGCCCACGTGGAGAGCATCGAGTATCCTAAATGTTCAGGGGGTAGGTAGTGATCTCGAGTCTGCCGAAATTGCACATTAGAAGATATACTTACAAAAGCCAGACAACCTGATATAGCATTAAGAACTGAACTGATAGGACGACGAATGTAGACGTACGACCAGCTTATAGAACGTTGTACCTGTGCCTCTATGCGCCTGAAAGTATATGAAGGCTTGTAGGACGCTTACACCAGAGAGGCTGTTTTATGAGACGCGTCAGGAAAACAGCGAACGCTCAGCTTCAATTGCATAATGGGGAAATAATAGACTAACACTGCTGCAAGGACAGACCCGATAAAAAGCGCGCCATACGTGTTCCCGAGGTCAAGGTGTGGGAGCGCCGAGGAAGAAGACATAGTTGACTCGCTCTCCAACTCTGCCAGTAATGCAGTAACTTCGCCGTACTATATATCACACATACCATGGGATAATCAACGCATTTCCATCTGATGGATCATCATCATTTAAATTGATTCATGGACGTGATAGATCAAAATCGCTGGTGCTGTACAAATGCAACGGGGTATTTAAAAGACTAGCGGATTCTAAAACAGATGGTCGTCATACACGAAAAGAAGGCGGCGTTATTCTTTAGTTTCGACCTCATCATTCCTCCACTGCAGTTATTCAGTTCTGGGCTACTTAAGGTAGTAGAAACCATGATAATCCAACGAACATCACATGATGTGACACAAGTGTGACACAGTGCTGCTAACTCCTGCCGAAGCTGCCGATAATGCGTACGAAGAGCAAGTAAATTATGTGCTAGGATAAGTCACAGTACTAGTCATCAAATTCCTTCATTATGCTCTCGGGAAGAACACGGTGACCACGATACTTTTTGACTCTCCTTCAATGTCAATTCCAGCCTCTGGTGTGTGTGTCCAGACTCACATTTTCCTTGTTACTAACATCATCTCCTGCAGTTTTAGCTTTTTTTGACCTGAGATTTGCAGCCCATATGCTGTGTACGCGTTTCGGCCGTGTCATTGCAAGGCAATGTCTTTCTCGGCAGAGCGGTGGCCAAATCAAGCCGGCGGAGTTTCAGCACTGTTTCACTTGCCGCACTGTCCGCGTTTCACCATTTCATTAATAGTGCTCTCAATTCTTCATGTATCACAAATTCACTGCGCTATGTTGTTCACTGTACTCTCAACAGGATAGCAGAACAAATTTCTCATATGTGTTGTTGGCGAGTTGCTATTAATTGTGCAAGGTATAGTCACGATTTCATCACGCTGGTCATGTGACATTCATTGGATTATCATGTTTTCTACCTTATCTTACAGCCGTTTGCATAAGTGATGGCACTCACAACACTTCTTATGGTAAAAGTTGTACGTGTCACTATGGGGTACTAACTTGAAGAGGCCGGTTCGTATCGCATTGAAATCTGATACATCAACATGATGCACCACTACGTAGGCACATCAACTATAGTTCATTCCATTGATGTTTCAACGAACGGATTCTTGTCGCGGCACTGCCCTCTCATGAATATAAGATACCGGCGTCGCAGTACACTTGATTTATAAGCGATGTACTTGTCCCTATGTCGATGAATAAAATGCTCGCAAGACAAACGAAACTGTGCGGAATAAATAGTTAAGTCGTCATAAACGGCGTACGTATACTAGACCTGGTTCAAAGGCTCATAGCCTCTCCGACTCGAGCCCATACCCATCCGCATGCTGAGCTTGCTAAGCAGGCTCTTACTTCTGCTGCTGTTCGAGCCGCCATCGTGATCATCAACCCGCTCTGCTTCCTTGCGTTTTTTGGCCTCATGAAAGCCTTCCAACGGGACATCATATACTTGACCATACTCCACGCCGAGCTCCTTGCCCATAGTCCAGAAATCCCTGCAGTTCTGCACGACTCCGAAATCAAAGGGGTTGCGTGCATGAGAGGTGAGTCCGCGTGCTGCACGCCCCCGCGTGAAACGGTCGAGGCCGAGGAGGTTGAGCAAGAACGCGGTGCATGTACCGGGTGCGGTGAGAGTCCCGCAAAACGTGTGGTTGTGTGCAGGTTTGGCACTCTCTGCTTCGCCGTCTGTGTCTGCATTCTGCTGGTGAGCGCCATGGTGATGCCGGTGTCCCATCTGGACACCGGCGCCCCCACCACCACCAGCTAGGCTACCGCGACCTCCCATGAAACCGAACCGCCCGATATTGGAAACCTCGAATGTTGTCAGTTGGCGAGTCACTTGCCAGTACTGCGTTACCACCAGCACGGAAGTCCATGTTAGTTGTAGAGCTGACCATAAGGAGACGCAAAGAAGGAAGGCATCCTTTGAGGCAGGTTCGCATAGGAGCGGGGAACACTCGACTGGTTGAAGCTGCAATACCGAGGAGAAAACTGTGACGCCAGTTCAGACTTTTCAGAGATTAGGACGGTCAAGAACATACATTCATAAACGAGGTAGTCAAACAACACAATGCCGATGATTAGCGTTGAGACAAAGAGTAAAAATTGCCTGTGGTTATTTGCCCCCACTACAAACTGGTATTAGGGTGCAGTGCTGATATTCGAAGGACTCAGCTTACCGCAGTTCCAGACCCAAGGACAGTGGCTATGAGAAGGTTCACTTTCGTAGACTCCGAGAAAGGACGAAGACATACTGGTCACTTCGCGATACACATCGGTCACAAACACGACAATGTTTCGAGCGTAGCGGTTTTTTCGCCTGCGAGAAAGTTGACACATGTTTGTATCTTATAAAATAGTAGACACGCACCATGCACTGTATGCAGAATGTCTGACCATTGAGTCTGCCCTCTGAAGCAAGATCTTCAATGATCTACCATCTCCATCAGCATCTGGTCACTTATACTAGGATAAAAGCCGACTCACCGCCTTCAACTCTCCGTCATTTGCTGGTCGAGGACAGGGACCTGGATCCAAAGTAATAGCACGGAAAAAATTATATAAGCATAGACCAAAGGTAATCGCAAAGGCCAGGTGGACAAAGGCGTGCGATTCTGTCTCTGGAAAAAATCATATTTAGTCTGCAGTTGCCACAGCGTCGCACTTAACATACGCTGTACGAGTCGCGTGACCCAGCAATAACCAACCCATAGCATCGATCCTGCGATGATGCCTGCGAAATATGGACTTTGATTCACCGTTCCAACATAAGTGTTCTTATTCAAGAGTACCCGAGTCACGACCTGCTTGTCATGAGCCATTGCCTGGTCATAGGAAGATTGATGTCACTTACGTGATGCATGGCAAAGAACTCAGCGATGGCGAGTATGATGCCGGTATACCATGGAAGAATAGCAAGCGTTGTGAAGATGAAATATAAAAATAAGGAAGGCAAAATGAATATAACAATTTTGGTATTGCGCTAGAACTGGCTCAGAATTACAGCAGAGAATCGAAAGGCGAGAACGGACCTCGTTCAGTGGTTTAGCCTTCACCACACCATATTCCGTCAAACCAGCCTCCTCCATGGCTCTCTTCCATGCACCGAGGCTCTTCAATTCAACAGCCATATCTCTCGGTGTACGACCCTCAAGATCTTTTGCATGCATGTCTGCGCCCATCTCAATGAGGCGGCGGAGGATAACTCGATTACCTCGAACCACAGCCCAGTGTAAGGGAGAAAGTCCAGCATCATCTTTCAAGTTAGGGTTCGCGCCGTGCTTGAGCAGAAGGTCTACGGACAATGCATCGCCTTGATACGCAGCCCACATCAATGATGTATGGCCTTGTAAGTCACGAGAATCGACGTTCACAGGTTGATGCAATAAGTACAGAAGTGGCATTACTGATGAGGAGTGTGTCACGAGGTGGAGGGAGTTGTAGCCTTGGGTGTCAGTGATCGTTGGATCGGCATTGTGGGATATGAGGAGCTGCACGATGTAGAGGTATCCGTTGCGTGCGGCCCATTGCAGAGGGGTGGCTTGTAGGTCTCCTCCTATTGCGTCTATTTCAGCACCCTGTTCTATAAGGTAGCGGCAGGTTGCAAGTTGGGCATTGATTGCTGCCCAGTGAAGAGGAGTGCTGGGAACATTCATAAGTGGGGCAGAAGCATTGGTAAACGTAAACTTACACATTCTGCTCATCTCTGTCGGTGACTTTGGCTTTTCCTGACTCTACAAGTTCACGAATAATATCGAGATCCCCGCGCTGGGCTGCTGAGATTATTTCTGCCTGTGTGACCGTTAGTTAAGGCTGCGGGTATGAGCTATAATAATAATTACCATTGGTTGTGACGGTTGAGTATAGGACGCATTTGTCGCTGTAGCTTGCTCATGAATTACTTGAGTCGTTGGGTCGGATTTCCTGGGTTCATTCATGTCGTTCGTTGCGGTCGTTCTCGTCGTTCTTGTCGTTTGGCAGTTCCCCACTGCAATGTGGCTGTTCACGTGGATGGGTGACGTGACGACATGTTAGAGACGTGACCATCCTTTGATAAACCCTGGGATTGGGTTAGGGTTCCAACCTCTCATTCCCTTTCCATGATCGCAGTAGACGCATTTCTGGTAGTCGCATCAGGGTATATCCCCTGTCTAATTCGTTCGCAGTACATTTCTCACTCATGTTTTTTTGAAGAGCATCACTGTTCGTCAGCTGTCGCATCTTCTTGCAAAAGAAGTTGTACAAGGACCTTCAACAACTCGCCCCGCAAGATACGTTGCCAGCGTCCGCAGTGACTCCGCAACTGAGCAGCACCCAACCATGGCATTCAGCACTCGCCCAGACGTGTTTCTCTTTTTGTTTCTCTGAATGCAGTATTCTTTTCTGCATGCTCATGTGCCAGGGCTTGGATCTGTTGGAACCAAGGTGTGTCATAGCTATATTGTGGAAGTTCCAGTAATGACTTACTGCACGGACCAAATAGCGTTCGCCTTCTGAGCTGGCGTATAGCACTAGTTCTTCAATTACTCACGATTCTGTTACTCGTTCCTATATCATTCAGCCTCATTCTAACCTATCGTTCGGGTAAGACACCAATTGCTTCTTCTGTCTACAATCGTCCCCTAAAATTATCCAGATAATCCTGGTTTTGTGCAGTCTCGCGCATTCCCCGTTCGTGTTGCTTTTGCATTAGCACCTGTAGCTCTCTTTATTTTCGCCCTTTCATACATCCCACTCCCCACTGAGCTGCTCTCGTACAACCCACTAACAGCAATCACTGCTCGGCTTGTCACGATGGGAACGACGATCCTCGGACTACTTTCTGGGCTTGGTGCAGTTAGTGGTGCATGGGACATAACCAACCGGTCTCGGTGAGTGTGACTCTTGATCAATTACCATCTATTCAACTCGAAAAGATCATTGCCATCGGCATCATCAATTGCATCCGCTGAAAATGCGCTTGAAAGAGTGAAGAGTGATCTGCGGGATCGTTCTCGTGACTTAGATGAATATATCGGCTCAAAGGTATTGTGGTTCAGGATAAGTCATGCTGCACTCTGTCTCAAACATTTTAGCCACAACCAGATGGATCATGGTTGTCACGCATGTCATTTAAACGAAATCCACGTACGTGTTTTTTGTCTGTTTTACCAGAAGTCGTATTCATATCATCAATTTTGTAAGAACAAAGCTCAATTCAGCAAGAAATTATTGGCCTTCATGCTCTTGAAACGCAGATGACCCTCCGCGTTGCTACTCTCAAGCACAACCGAGTGGCAACAGAGTATGCAGAATCTTTCATGGGTAAAACCGTCACATGGTCATGGGCAGTTTATTGCATCTGTCGAGTGTGTAGCGTGAGTGGTCTTCTCTCGACTAAAAACCTTAGTCACATCTATCCAGTCAATCTTCAATATTCTCTCTCCTTCCGGGTCAACCTCGAGTCCCTCTTCTGCATCGTATGGGGATATAGTTGCGCACGCAATTGCGTGGCTGTTTTCCCTCCTCCCATTTTCTGCTGCAGGGGACGAACCTGGAAAGCCATATTTTGATATCCCATCTCTATCAAAACAAATCAGTCTTTCTCTTGTGGGCATCATCATCATATGTTCCCTTCGCTTAGTGCTTCGTGGTGTCACTGGAGTGAGTAGTCCCTTGATGGTCCCTTTCAGCGAGTTGATGTCCCGAAGGCATTCCATGTCACATCTCGTAAGACATCAGCGTCATTGATGCTGTTGACTCTTGCGCAACTCATGGTATCGGTGAAATGCTCTTTGACATCTCTTGTATGACTGAGTGGAACTTTAGGGCATTTATCTCCTGTCAACCCTAGTACAGCTTCGTACAACCTTTCCGCCCGCAGCATCCCCTGCTCCTTCAAATAACCCACAAGATCCCCAGATTCTGTCCGATAACAGCATGAACCTGTTTGCGACCCTGCCAGAATACTCCCTATTTGGTGGCTTGTTTGATTGGTCATTCCTCATCGGTGCGGCGGGATGCGCGCTTGCTCGCTGGGCGAGAAGTTCCTTTCAAGGTGATGGCTTAGATATATAGACTTTTAAAATCTTCGGACAATGTTGTACAGCTAAAGAACTCTTATCCTTTGTTATTCTTGTTGTCGCATGATTTCAATTGATGACGTATATACAATGAATCGCGTAGATGAGATGCATTGCTTCCACACGTTAGAGGTGTGCGCCTTGGAGGTCTGTAACGGGCTGGAGCTTGTAGATGTAGAGAACACGACTACGTTTCTCCGGTTCTGAAACTCTTAAATCCTTCTTTGATTTTGGACGTAGTTCCCTTGAATTTGCGTAGATGAGGGACGTCGCCCTTCACAAAACTTTGTTCTTTCAATATGTCTGGCTCGCGAGTGCGTTTGATAACATGACAACGTCAACTGCAAATATTTCGGCTGCGTAGAGCCCTTTGTGGACAGTGGTATCTAGCTTGGGCTCTGTGTCGTCCTCATCGTCGCTAGTCTTGACAAGTTTGTTGGTAGATTGCAAAGTTTCGGCGGCCTTGTGCTTGCCGAAGCTGTCGGATGCATTTCGAGAGCTTTCGACAAGCCGGATCGAACGACGTACAACTAAGCCAATTAAATTATGTACAGTTGTGTACAAATCTGTACAAATTTGTCACGAAATTTCTAGTTTGCTGATTTGAACAAGAGATCGCGGTAGAAGAGTAACCATTATTGGCTTCAAACATACTCAGCACTCCCTTGCAACGGTTCTTGTATCCCCACAGATATATACTATTATCCTAAACAGAACGAGAAGGTCGGCGCGGTTGGGTAGTGGTAGCCTCCTGATGAGAACTTTCGCAGGTTCGAAACTAAGTAGAAGTCACTCCCTCCAGTTGCCACTGTCCCCGCCATACTAGCATTTCTCTTGCCCTCGCTAGCAGGCCGTTATCCTAGGAGACGGACGACTGCAACAGGCGCTCCGAACGTGATCTGCCTCGCGACGCTTTATATTTTCACGTCTAATTATCTCGCTCTATCTCATTCATACCTGCTTCAATCGCTACTAGCCTTGCGCTAAATACAGTGATTCGGCCTACCCAGAACGTCTCGTGTCACGAGACTATCGCAACACATATCAGGGATGTCTCTGATGACCATTACCGCAACTTAGTTTGTGCGGCAGGCTGCCTCCACAGAGCACATGCACGAGAAACCGGCACTGCAAGTCATCGATGATTCTGAGCTCGCCACATAGCTCTCGCTGGTATGTACAGACGCTCAGGTGATTTTGTGCGTCATCTTGTTTTCCTATGGCCCGCATGTACCCGCACGCGCATTGCATGCATCTCATAATGCATGGAATTTTCACGGTCCCAGCAGTATGCATTATGAACACAGGTACTGTGCATCATTCAGATATCTTTTACTAGCAGCGATTTACTTCTCCCTCCTTACAGTGTTCTCTATGCTTCCCATCCAACGACACAAGATGCTTCATGAGGCTCTAGGAGAGGAATGGGAGAGTTGGGCGAAGAAGGTGAAATACCGATTGTTTATTGATTACATAGCGTGCATACTTACTTGCCCCCTGTGCCAGGCGATTAATTTTTTATGACTATTACAGTCGTTTTAGTAAGTAAAGGATGGCAAGTCGCGTCGTTCATTAGGAAATTTTCGAAACTTGATGAAATAGTCCTCTTTGTCGAAACTGTCATCGTCTTCGAGATTATGTCGGAAACTTACACATTGTTTTATGGTGCATTGTGGTACTATGTGATTTATCATTTAGAGGAGTGCTATGATTCAAACGCAAGGTTCGCGTAAAGTTCTGAGTTGTGTAATCGACAAAAAAACGAGGCGACTCTTTACTACAACCGCTGTAACACGAACTCTCGTATAGACCCAGTTCAAGATAGACATTGGCTACGAAAGATCCAAGATACCAATAACCCTTTACACCAGCACAGTTCCATTCTTCCCAAGAAACAGAAAGAACAATGTCTGCTAAACATTTGCCGAGTCCATTAGGAAACATTAACTGCACTGGTATTCTCGTTCTGCCTCAGCTTCGCACGCCAACTCAGGCTTTGAGTTTTCTACACAAAGTCTCAAGATCTCATCCCTTGTATGGCATTGCATCGCGGTCAAGATTGGAGACACACGCACACTCGAGCAATAACTTGTGAGTCAACAAATAAGCACAACTACCTTATAGAAACGAGCGAAATCCTACCGGGACATGTAGTATGCTGTCAGGTCTTGAAGACCTGACAGCATTCTTGCCGTCAATACTTCTTGCTCCATTCGCGTCCTGCGGTGGCTATCTTTCGCGCCAGGTCTTCATGCGCCCCTTCCCCATTCACTCTGCCACGGAAGAAGATAAGCGTATCATGCAGGTCAGACAGATTGATCTGTACAGGCACGTAGTTTACTAGTGTACCCAGGGCGCAACGCGATCCATAAACTTACAAAACTTTATTTGTTGCGCATGAATCGAACAAGATGAGTATTTACCACTCGGGGTATATCAAAGACGAGTGAATTTGACGTAATGAGCCACTTGAAACGCCCTGACCACCCGTTGCCGTCAATCTGAAAGTGGGGAGTTATCTCCAATACTGTGATTGAATTCAAAAGACCAACTTACATCAAAAGCGTACTTATAGTGGCTGGTCTCTGAAATATTCTGGGTTTTTCGCCGGTCAAATACTCTACCTAGATATTTGCAAAAATCCGGTGTGCATGGCTCGGACACTGGTTTTCTGGCGAACTGAATGTCGAACAGTGCATGATTGACGTGTGCTTTGCACAGCGGTATCGACTCTCCAACACGCTCAGAATCATTCAGAGGCAACCGAAGCACATCCACAGTTCCTGCCAGATCGTTGGCGTAGAATAACAGACAGTCTCTGTGCGAATCCCGCCATTTGGTATCAACGGCGTGACGCATACCGGTATTACTACCTCGCCAGACCAATCTTTCATCCACCCTCTCTTCAAATGGCGGGTCGTTCGAGCGAGGAAGGATGCCCTCGATCCAGCCATAAGGGATAGCTAGTCGAATGTCGTGGTGAAGCAGCGTCGAACAGAGGGAAAAACGTGGCACAAGTGTGCTCTGCGGATTTGGTCCACTTTTATGTCCGAGGAACTAGCCGTGGCTGTGAAGAAGAGAAGGATGTAGACAAGGATTCATCGAGAGGCGATGGTCGGAAATGAAAGTTCTGTGAAAAGGGGGTTCGGGGGTTCGTGGGGGACTATCAAAATTGAGGGGATATTGTCAGGCTGGAGAAGACGGATGACAAGCCGACAGCCGGGCTGAGCCAGCGAGACCACTGTACCGTCGGCAATTCACTGCGTTTTAGAGCTTGGTATCATCAGCGTAACTCCTTGCGGCCCACTGAGATGGTGATTAAAAATTACTCACTGGGGCCATTCGCAGCGGCTGCAAGCGCCATGGATTTGATCCCATAATCTGATAGCACGTTTGGACCATCATGCGCGAGAAAACAGTGCGGAAAGGAGGTAGAGAATATTCTGTGTCTCGAGTCACGGTGTACCAATATTTTTCGGATGGTTCGAGTTAACTGCTCTTCACTGTCTGGAGGTAACTTGCTGCTGACGACCTCGATGCGAGGACTTTGATCTGTCTTCTTGACAACCACAGTGCTATTTCGAGAGGACCCTAAGATACGGGGTATGAAACCGGCCTTCTTCAGCAGCACAATAACACCCGCGTCCAGCACGGTCGCACTGGACAAAGTGGCAGGTGATGCGAAGTTCAAGCACTGCGCTCCGCTCTGAGATGGATGATAAGAAAGAAAATGCAACGCAAAAGTATGCTATTTACCATGATGTCGATGAGGCCCGGTAATAGCAGCAGCGTCGGCAAGAAGTAGAATGAACCCAACTATAGCATATATGCCTGCGAGAGCAACAGTGAGCTGAGGGATAACGCGCATAATAGTACTGGGGGTATTTTGAGGAGCAAAATTGGATGGATGTGTGGTTTCCTGGTCGACTAGTTCAGAAGCTGATAGGGGCTCTGCTCTAAATAGTAACCCGCCTTTCCGCAAAGTAAGATTTATCAAGTCCAAAAACAAATCGCAGTGTAACATATGCGGTCCCGCAATGTACTGCAGAGAACTGCCAGGGGGATGTTCCGTAAATTGATAACATAGTATCAACACCGGACAGCAGCATGAGAATGAGTTCCATAAATTAGGACGAAGGCTAAGCTACACAGAAATTGATGGAATTAACCCAGTTAGCTCAGACTTATAATAACCGTGAGTCAGCAAGCACTTGGATCCTAAAGCACTGGCTACCGATCCGCCAGATCACTGTTCGAAACAAACCAGTAAGGAACAACACATACAATTCGCAGATCACATACCGTCTACTATTTTGCACGCGCAAGAACAACCAATCCACGGCCTCACGAACGCCAGCACTAAGTAAAAGGAGTCAAGTCCCGTCCGACCAAGACAAAATACATGTGCACTCACCCATCAAGCGCCGACACGCCCATAACTTCCAAGCTCGCTATCCTCTGACGCCTCCTTTCCATCTCCGCATCCTCATCCTCACCAAAACGCCTCCGCGCGCTCTCCCTCCTGCGCTGATCCCATTCCTCATAGTCATGCCTAATCTCCGTTGCTGACAGACTCTCAGGCGAATCCTGCTTATTTGCAAGGAGGAGCAAAGGGACGTTGAGGATCTGGGGTGACGAGAGGACTGAATCTATGAATCGGAAAGGTGAGCGAAGTAGCATTGTTGAAAGGTGACTCGGAGCGTACCAAAGACATCCCAGCCCTCGCTGAGCCGCTCTCTGTCCTGCGCGTCGATCACATATGCAACAGCGTGGCAGTCGTCGTAGTATCTGTGCCAGATTGACCGAATGCCGCGTTGTCCTCCAAGGTCGAAGAAGTTCAGGATGCTTGATGGGAGCGATATTTTGCCAGCTATGATTTGAAGGATATGAATGTAATGAAGAGCGAGATGTCTGGGGTTGCATGTATGAGAAACGCACTATTCTGCCCCACCGTTGGGCCAATCTTGGAGGGGTCAAGGCCGGGCGTCTCGTTATAGAGAGTTTTTATCTTCTCCAGTAGCGTCTATACACTTCTCAACACGTCGGAACTCGAAAGTAGGAGAGGGTGAGACGTACTGTTTTGCCTGCGCCGTCGAGGCCGATGATTATGACTGAGAACTCTTCTTTCCTGTCATCTTGAGCTGCAGGTGAAATGACACCTACAAAAGCTCACCTTATCAAATATTCGTGTAAGCCTTTTAAGAGGTGATACATGATGGACGTAGGACTGAAGCCTGAATCGCTCGGAGGCAATAGATATGATGTACGCTGCCACTGTGCTTGTATTTTGTACCCTTCGACGAGTCAGTTCCTCCAACAATGACTATCAGCCATTATAAAACCCTTGAATTCAAGGAGAGACGCTACTCTATGTCGCTACATCCACTAACTCTCTTTCTGCAGGAGAGTTACATCAGGGCAATTGGTAATGCCCTGCTACCCATTCTACCTAAGATTCATTCCTAGACCATCTCAAGATTTCAAAGAGTCTGACTTGAATCAAGCTCCAATTGGAATCTATGCCATGACATTGGACCTACCCCTTCCATCTCTGTCCAGACTCCAAACAATGTCAGGTTTCAATCCTACGTCAACCCTTCACTCGCTCCTTCACCTTCCTTGCCTTGCGCGATGCAACTTATCATGCGTCGGCATATTGCTGACACGAGTTCATCCTCATTGTTAGCGACTCGTCACACACAAATCTCCTTCAGTGATTTCTACGAGCAGCTCGAGGCCGCATACAAATTCAATATAGCGATCCTTAGAAATCTTCATTTAATTTACCAAGCACAACTATGTACTTTTCGTGCTAACCTAATATGCGCGCATATACTGCAAAGCCTGCATGATTTACTTCACACATTTGGTGGAAATCGCCGATGTCGCATTAATATTCAGGTGTGCATACGTCTCATATTTCCGGCAGTATTTCTAACTTCTTGGTATGGCTATACCTTTCAATAGCTTGTCCGCGGGGCACAGGAGTGCTGCACTTCCACATTCTGCTACTAGAATTGTTTGGCAGAACTTCCGAATGCCGCCCACAAAGCAGCGGCAGGGTACAAAAGCAAGCTGTCTGTGACAGTACTCCACCAGGTATCATTCTGATTCAATTTCTGAATCCTCCTTCAGAGATCTCATAGTCCCAGTAATATGCATTATGAGCATATGTACTGTACCGCGACCACAACCCTTATATCAACCGAACGATGACCTTCGTACCTTCCTATCGCAAAATTGGCTTACCATATTGCATGCCACGTCTTTCTCCAGCTGCGATCACCGCTTGTCCGCAAGGTACAGGAGTCCTGCAATTCAATATTCTGCCAAAACGTTTCGCAGAACTTCCGAATGCCGCGCCACAAAGCAGCGACAGGGTATAAAGGCAAGCTGTCTATGACAGTACCCCACCAGCTATCATTCTAAATCCTTATTCAGAGATTTCATATCGTCCCGTACAAAAAATGCGTTTCTCCATCGTCGCCTTTGTTATTGCTTTGGCAGCATCTATGTCTGTCAATGCATGCTATGAAAATGGAACTGCTTGCGCCCGCGACGATGATTGCTGCTGGACTCCTTGCAATGTGAGCATGAGCAGATCGTTTTGTATCCAGGAATTAACCCATGGCTCACATATCGTATAGAACCAAATCTGCCAGGACCCTTAGGGTGACGTTGGCGTCCAAAGTGGCGCGCAGAAAAGTGGGTCATATTCCTGCTTTCGCATTAGTATCGACGCTCATGTCGACTGGCTGCATTTAGTTTATGTTTACAAAGTATAAACATGGACACTAAATAAACCTATAGTACAGGTTTTATTGAAATATAGAAAGCCTTGCTTGATCTATTGCTTCGTGCACATCGACCGCGCCATGCCGGTAGCGGCTTTGAGAAATGAACGCTGGCCAGTATATAAACGACGTGATGCAGAAAAATCCGCTCGACTGGCGAAATGGCACCAGGCATGGCTAAGATATCCACGCGCTACGCTGATCGAAAATTCGTTCACGTATTTCTGGAGGTGGGTTTGAGTCGGACAACATGAGAATCAGAGATGAACTTCGCACCTTCCACCGTTTTTTTTGTTTCCATATTTGTCCTTTTCAGAGCGAGGCTTTGCGTAGGACATTACCAGCTAGTCTACTCTAAAGGGCCCCTGTTCCCTTATGCTTCTCCGGATTCGCGAGTGCCCTGATGTGAGGAGTACTCCACCAGTCCGCCGTTCCCGCCGGCCGCTTTACTCACGCAATCTGTTTGAAGTAAGAAGACTTTTGATACACGTCTGGTATTCGGTTGTCGGAGGGGTATTTTCTGGACGCTTGCTCGGTTACCTGGCAACCGAGGAGGAGACTTGAATTAGGAGAACGGAATGTATACAGTATGTGTGAATTCGTGTGCGTGTGCGTATAATATATCTTGGATTCGTTGAAGGAATTACTTGCGAAAGGAGTGTGGTAAAGGAGGGGAGTGGGGGAGTGAGAGGGTTTGAAGCGATGCTGTGGGTTCGAGCATGGATCTGTTGTGAGAGTAGGGCTCTTTCCACCGTTTGAGAGGTGGATCACTCAAGTTGCCACAGTAAAACAGGTACCGCGTCAATTCCAAGGGTGATGCAAGACAAAGTGTATCAACGATAACATGCGAACATAACAGAAAAAATCCAATTCGATCCTTATGTACACATGTATATGCGACCCGGAAAACATGACAGTAAAGCAAATCTGAAATAACATGATATTTTTCCCACATCGTGCACCTTGAAGAGTTAAGACAAGGCACCCCACACAGCCAAGCCGGCAAAGAAGCTCATAATGCCCACCAGCACGCCCACATACGCGGCCGTGTGCACGCCTATACGAGGTAAAACTACTGGTGAGTGCAGCACTGCAAGCGAGCCATGCAGTAGTAACACCAGCGGCAAAGTGATAATAAACGGCACGTGCGAACTGGCGTGTGGCCTCGCATGAACCTGGTCTGCCTCAGGCAGCGACAATGGCGAACGGAGATATGCCGCGGAGAGGAGAAGATTGAGGCCTACGGATAGGATGATGGAGTTGAAGCGCTGGAGGCATGATATGAAGACGGGGATTTTCTACCGGCCATAAGAGGTTAGAGACGTCCCAAACAAGAAAGTGAATGTACGCACGATGACGGGCAGCCCATAAACTTCTTCGAGCTCCTCCCTCGATTTGATCACAAGCAACTTCTCCAGACCACGATCGATTTGGTTGTCCACGTTGCTAGCGCCCTCGCCACCCTCCAATGCATCTTCAGATGCATCCTCTGGAGGATACGCATCGTTATCTGCTAAATGAGTGGATGACCCGGCCTTTAGAAGTTCAAGGAATTCGCCCTCTCTTCCTTCTGGAACCATTACATCGCGATAGAGAGTAAGCTGCTCGTACCCCTGTACTATAGCAACAATGACTTCTGCGAAGTTGAGCGAAAGCCACCATACGGTGCGGAACACGGGATCCTGGCAATTTGGGGTGGGATAATCCATGGTGTGCCTGACTTGCAGGATTGCCAATGCCGCGAGACGAAGGCCGTTGGTAAGGAGTACATGTAGGAGTGTAGACACGAAAGAGGCGGATTCTGGAGAAAGTAGGAAGCATGCGGCTGAGTACAAAGGGACGCGAAGGAGATGGGCAAGGCTAAAGAATGCGCTAGATAGGAATATTTCGGGTAATGGAGAGGGGAATGATTTTGGGTATCGTGATGGGCAGCTTGCTATAGACCAAACCAAGTTGGGAAGTAGTGCAAGGACGATAAAAATGACTACCGCAGAAAACGGGACAAAAGCATTTAGCAAGATAGTACGAGAGTAGGAGCCTGTGTAATTGAGAAGATTACATGGCGGGGAAACGAGCTAGAGAATAAGAAACGTACCGACATACAAGCCATTGTTTTGCAATTCCCACTCGATCTCCTCGAGTTCGTCCTCCAGCTGGTCATCATTTTCAGGCTGGAGCAGCAGATCTGTATCAACCACGTCTTCCTGTGGCATGGCGGAGGTTGGACTATCGTGGTGCATGCTGACTGGGCTGCTACTGAGCCTAGGGTGTTCGCCACCGCTCGCAATGCTGTCGTTTGATGAGCTCATTTGTGAGAAGCGGGGATACGTGTGGGAGTCAACGTTGTAATTATTGTTCGAGGTCGGTCGCTGGACAGCTGCATCAGGGCCGAGAATATCAGCTTTATGTTGAGTTGCTATTTCAACATCCGAGTCTGGATCCCATGGGCGTTGACTTGCCCTATGAGGCAACGCAGCAACAGTCTGAGCGACTCGTCTGTGCATCGATGGTTAGGAATAATGAGACGGTGCTAAGGCTATTAGGTCTGCCATATAATCTACTCTACATGCTTTTTACGCTCCAATAGTGCATGTCGCGAATTCATAGATTGGGGTTCATGCACATGCGTGGAATGAAAATGTACAGGTAACTCGGCGTGGGATTTCGGCGATACCACGGTCAGACGTAACACAGGGGCTTAAAAAGTAGTGGCACTTCCGTAAAACGCTAGCAGTGTTTATCATACCTGTGCATATTACCATATGCCTGTGCCCAGGGCTCAGATAATCACAACTCGCAGGACTGTGATGGCAAGTGTATTGCATGGCTAATTCCAATAATATTCGGTAATCTAGCCTGGCTATTTCTTGGATGCATTCTAGTACAACTTACTCGCGATTCATTCGAGCTGTAATCCCGGCACCACGCCAGATCCACTGGGACTACATTAGACGCAGGGTATTTAGTCTGATGGGCCATATAAACCTCTAGGAGTTCTCTTCCTGACCATATCAACGTTCAAAAACGTCCGAATGCTGAACTGGTCCATCGGTCCAGTTCAGCCTATACTTTGAACATCGAACGGGACTGTGGTCCAATCCATGAAAAGTTCGATTCGAATCATTGTTCAGAACCGAACCTCCGCATCACTATGCAACGATTGACCCTCCCCCTCCGTACTCGGTAAGACATATTTTTACGAGATAATGCTTTTTGCTCAGTTCGTTTCTCTACCAATAGTATCCAGCGCCGCCGCCACCTGCACATACATTTCATGAATAATACTGAAGTTAACTGTGCACACCTATAGAGACCAAAGGAGAAGCGTTCAAGAACATTTTTCTAAGCGAATAGTGGTTCCGCGGGTCTAATCTATACTCGTGTGCTACTCCTAGAAACAGCACTCAATTCTGCCATGCAGACATGTTTTTATGCTCGCACCAGTCCAAACTTCGAAGGAACAGATAACTTATCGTGGGGAGAACAGCGATCCCCAATGCAATTGAGATTGGTGATTAGGGTTCAACCAGTCTTAACCGAAACTCGATTACTGTTCACCACCATCAGTCTCATTCAAACAACTGTTGTCGCATCATTATTATCCCCTGCCTATGCGCAGAACTCGGATGATGATAACCGTGATAACAAGTGCCAATCTTATGGTTGTATGACTTTTATGGGTGAGCGATTCCTGACATTTTTTTGATACAACAAGGCAATTTGATCTCAATTTGCAGACCTTGGAATCTTTTAATCGTATACTGCTGCACACGCTTCAATCCGCTCGGGCCGGCGAAGTCACCAGAATCACTCTTAAATCAAAGGGCCCTTTGCACCTCCAGGACTTCCATCTGACGGATTTGACCAGAATCAAATCAATGCACAGCCTGGTCTACCATCCCAGATGGCCCTCCATACGAAGTAAGATAGATATCTATGAGACAATGCTTCATGCTCATTGCATTACCAAATAACATCCAGTACCGCCATCGCTCCACACATTCTCCAAATTATCGTTAATAGCAACGCAACAAGGAATATACTAATCACGTACACCACCCACTCAGAACGATAGAAAGCGATCATTATTTAGACAGGTTCAAAATCATTTATTAAGTTGTATAGTGTTCTGTGTATCTATTTCTACTCACACTAACCACCTCCCAGAAACAAAACTCTGGAAACCCAACCAGCTCTCTCACGTGAACATGCTTCTCGTGCTTGCAGTTGGAGAGCGTTCTCGAAGGCACGGGAACAGCGGTACACTCGGATATGATTTGTAATTGAGACAGGGGCTTGAGGTTCTCAAGTATGCACTGAAACTCGAATGTAGGTCACCAACGCGGCCATGATGAACTTCAATCTCATTCAAACAGCTGTTATCATAGCAGTATTATTATCCTCCGCTCGTGCGCAAAAAAATGACTCGCAGCGTTGCGATGGCAAGTGCCAAACCGCGGTCCAGGCTTGGTTAATTGCTATAGGTGGGCAATTCCTAACATATGTTGCTGTGGCCGAACAAGTCCAAATTGATCCAATCCGTAGGCGTGTTGTTGCTTCTCGCTGTTTTAGTTCCAGTCATACATTGCTGCTTAGTATGCCGTGACAAGAGGCGGCTCCGCAAGCGCCCGATATCACTGGAATCACTTGAAGTGCAGGACCTTGGTCTTCCATCCGCCGAGGAGCCATATAGATTTCCAGGACATCCACAATACTATCCATCCAATGTCGCTATTGACCCGGATCAAATTAAGGCGCAGCCAGGGCCAACATCCTACCCTCCCCCCTCATACCCTGTAAGTCAGGTCACTACGAGACAACGCTTCACGCTCATTTCGTTATCAATAGCCTCCGGTGCAGCTCCCACCTTCACATATCAAAGCTCATAATAGCAAGTACACCCGTAGAGAACGATGGTCTTAATTATTTAGATGCCTCCGAGAGCGGCTCTTGAATTGTGGTCATATAGACGTGTTTTCATGCTCGTAGCTAGAAGCTGAGAGCGTGCTGCGAACTTCGAAGGCACAAGTAAGGCGGTGTGTAAATAGGGGTATGCCCGGACATCCAAAATGTACTTAAGACAGGGGCTTGAGATATGCACTGAAACTCAATCGCACCACACCACCACCATGAACCGCATTCTCATTCAAACAGCTGTTATCACATTATTATTATCCTCTGCCTATGCGCAAAACTCGAATGACACTAATTCGCAGCATGGCTGTGATCGTCATTGCGAAATCGACACTTGGATATTTATTATGCCAGGTAATTCCTAACATTTGCTGCTGCCGCCAGTATGACCGAACTGACCCATTAATTCCCCAGCCGCGGTGGCGTGTTGCATCATCGTAGTTCTATATTCGATATATCACTGCTGCGTGCGCCCGGTGATTATGCGTAAGAGGCGGCTCCGCAAGCCTCCGAATCCGGAATCACCAAAATCAACTGATATCGAGGCGCAGGATTTTGGTCGTTCGACCTCCGAAGGGCTATATGGACCCCCAGCTGGACCTCCACCTCACTATACACCATTGAATGCTGCAGTTGATCCGAATGAAATTAATGCGCTGCGGTTGCCATGCTATTCTCCCACTTCATTCTGGGTAAGACCAGATATTAAGCATGAGACAATGCTTCATGCTGATTTCGTTATCAATAGTATCTTGTGCCACCACCGCCTGCACATACTAGAGTACATAGAGAACGAACAGACAATGCACAGGTTCGAGAACAATTCGCATAAGTGGTTCCGCGAATCTCCTTTTCCCATACACAAGTGCTTGTGAACTTCGAGGCGACACTTATGTGGGGAGAAAACAGTCTATTTCCAATGACGTGATTTACAATTGAGACATAGGCTTAATGTGTGTTTACTTACGAGCAACGAATGCAATGCACCACCATGGACGGGACATTTTGATTGGGGCCTGGGAGCAATTCCTGCTCTTTGCGTTGCTGCTGCGACCAAACGATGCAAATCCACTCCATCTTCTAAGTTTGTTGTTGCGTTTCGCGATGGCAGTTGGTACACAATAAACAGCACTAAACCGGATACGCCAGACTCGGGGACTCAGATTTTTTGTCTCTCATTCTGCAAAGGGTCATTCGCACCTTCGGTACCTGACTATCCACTCGTCCACCCTATGCTTCAGACATTGATAGGAATACACATCCCAGACTACCACACCTTACACCGTAACGATGATCAGCGAAACAGATTTTTTGCGAATCATCATGCTCACTTTCTTCGCTGTAGCCTCCAGGGCTATCACCGCCTGTACACAACGGTGAAACAAAAGCTGTATGCACATGCAGACCATTCCTTGCGTAATGGTGTTCCGCGCGTCTATTAGCGTTCTTACTCTTCGTAATGCAGGTGAAGGAAGGAAAACACAACCTCAGTCAGAAGAAAATAAGCAGCTATCATTGGGGTTCACGCCAGACTCGACTTCGGGCGGTCTTGGCAGACAGTGAAAAAATTGTCCTGTAAGTAACGGATAGTCCCAATCTTGAAGCTGCGTAGCGGGTGGAACCTCCCAGACCAAGGAGTGCAGGTAAGTATTTCGTGATCCTCGCAGATACTCATTGTCCAGAACGGAATCCTGGAGTCTACTTGGCATGGACGTGTTCGCTCGAGAAATTTTCGAAGTAATCACACTGAAACTTGTGATCCACGCTCCATCACGCCGTGATCACGACTATCAACCTCGCTCAATCGACTGTACGTCGCTGTGTCCTGCAGATTTGTATGAATATGAGCCATTGCGTCGGAGGTTATAAACCTCAACCTCGACGTGATTAATTCTGCACGAGTGGTGCATTATACGTTGGAACGGGATATCATTCATGAAAACACAGGTTGGGTGACCGGCGAGAGTACATATGATAGTCGTAATGGTATAATAACAAGTCAATGGTACCCAATCCTGTGATGAAACCGGATTAGCATCATGATCACAAGGATTTGATGAACAGAAAAAGTAGATCAGCTTTCGATGCATTTCAACAAGAGCATGCTCCATCTCCACATTGTACACCGGGAGACTTACAAGGAAGCAAACACGTTCGGTCCGCCCATCGAATAGGTTTCATCCAAGAAAAGAGAGAAAAGTTAAACTTAAAAAGAGAGACGCACAAGTTCTAATCCAAGCAGGGGTATAATATACCTAAAATAGAGACGAGCAATTAGTTGATTGTTCCGATATGAACAGAGAAGACGAAGATCAGACAAGGCTGAAATCAATAATGTTGTCCACACAATGGATTCGGCATGTGGTAAAACGTATGGTATTGGTAATCATCACGAACGACGACAAATAACAGAGGGAAGGCTCACCTGTACGAAGAACAAATGTGTTCATGCAAAGCGCAAAACTCAGACGATGATAATTGGGAACGCGAAGACAGGCTTTGGAAATTTTTTGATGTTATATTTGAGACTCCGAATGACTCCGATGTTTCGCGGACCTGCAAATTATAGGCAACCCAAAGAGGGCAAATCTCGATGACCTTCTCATATCTTCTGGCGTAATCGCGTACCGCGAGCCTTATTCATAAGGAATTTTGGGACCTCTCAGTTCTTCCTGCTTGCCTTCCTAACATATTTTGCATCACACGTACGACTATGCAGTCGTTACTTCGATGGAGTGTGGAGAACTCATCTCCAGGGAGTGCTCCTCTTGTACCCAGGAAGGACCTCGATCCTGGCATTATTGATCACATCCTCGGCAAACCGGACGCCCAGTTAATGAAGGAAGCTCTTGAAATTGCAGTAAATGAGTCACAGATTGAAGATGATAGGTTGAGAGCCCTCGAAGATCTTGAGATGGTGTGTCCGCCTGGACGTTGCTCATATTCGTCGCTGACTGCCATAAATGATCGATGTAGCTAGTTCAGAACATCGATAATGCAAATGGTGGCTTTTCTGTCATTCAATATCTTTCGATCTGACACATGACATAGACATGAAGAAGCTCAAGATGTGGGAACCACTTCACGGCCTGCTACTGGCTTCCAACACATGCGATGATATCAAAATGCAAACTTTGTGGGTAATCGGTACTGCATTACAAAACAATCCGGCTGCTCAACTTACGGTGGGTCATTCGTTCCACGTACTGCGTCTGGCTCATAATTCACGTAACTGATAGTTGTGAATAGTATCTTGAATTGGAGCCCCTTCCAGTGCTCCTCAGATCGCTTTTGCCTTTACACAACTCAGCTACGACTCGTTCGCGAGCCATGTACGCGCTATCTGGTCTCCTGAAGCTCAACGCTGCGGCCGTAAAACATATGTCCGTGGTCGGCGGATGGAGTGCACTCCGGGCATCATTAGAAGGTCTGTAGACACAATTTTGGCTCTCGCCTATGTCATGCTCATATGGCTGTCAGATTCAGATATCAGAGTCCGCCGAAAGACGGTATTCTTACTCGACAGCCTTCTGATGCCGACCTCCGATGAAAGAGTCGTTTCACAATCGAATATGAACACGCCTTTGTCAGCAAATTCACCAGTTCATCCGAACTCGCATGCGTCGATGGTATCGGACCCGTCTTCCATCTCTACGCGAAACATTACTCTAGCTGCTCTTCAGAGCGAAAGTGCATCTGAGGGATCATCACTTCTTGATGCTTTGGTCTCGGCATTGACTGAGCCTGTGCCATTCGGACCCGATGGCGAAAACGATAAAGACGTGGAATTCCAAGAAATGATCGTCAGGTAAGTTTATCTGTAGATCGCTAATGTATTCGGAACTTTGACACCCTTGAAGAGTTTTATCCACATTTGTCTCACACTGCAACGGCAGTTTTTCTGCCGCACAGAAACACAATCTTCGTGGATTCCTAGGAGGATCAGATAAATTTGGCCTGACTAGCGGTGAATTTGAGGTATTAAAAAATGCAATTCAGGAGTCGTAGTCGCAAGTGCAGGTAGATACAGCACGGTAGATTTCGTCAACCTCTCTGATATTGATCTGATAACAAGATTTATCTAGCCGAACAAAGTAAAAATATTTTTTGAGTCTTTGACTTACGTCATTGATGATTCTTCATGTAATTTACACTTGAAGGAAACTGTGAGTTTAATTCTCGAGGGCAAAGCGCTCCCCTTTCCCTTTCCCTTTCTCTTGAAAACGTTCATGGAGTAGCAAGTAATCGTCATTGATCAGCGCTCAGCCCCAGACTGTCAGGTAATAAGTCCATGCTGCGTAGTCCCGACCCTGAAATTCTCTATTGTGTCAATTAATTTGGTGATGAATCCAGGGTTTTCATTCCACATCGAAGCCAACCTTGTTCGTTTTTCCAAAATGACTTCGACAAAATTTTTTGCTTTGATCTTTGTTCACAACCCTCACGAACACTCGCTCAGGCAAATCTGTACTTGATGACTTCGCTTGACCTGCATAACAGGCTTTTCACTTCTGAGTCTGACAAACACGCTGCTGTAGCCGTGAATCAACGTCTTCTTTCACTTTCGACAATCCAGGAACCGAGCAACCCAACTTCCTTGACGTTCAACTCTCCTGCATATCTTGACCTACTTTCCCGACAACCATTGCATCCTGATGGTCCTCGACATTGGGACTTCGGTCTCGACCTCACTGGGGACCCCACAACTGTAGCCGAGTGTAAAAGCCTTGAAGTCTGTGCCACGAAGGCAAAACTACGTCGCCTCCAGATGATTTGCGTGCTTTTCGAAGTGGTTCTGGGTATATTATATGCTTGACTGTATGCCTGGAAGGCGATTTAGCTGATCAACTTTTCATGATCAGGTACATGGTCAATATATTGCACGATCCGTTACTTTCTGGCATTTAACATGACATCCATCTCATCTGTGCGCACACTCGCACTCGTGTTATGCATTGCTTCCGCAATCGCTCTCATCGGAGTGGCTGTGTCATTGTTTATGCCTCTCCTTCCTAAGGATGTCTTCCTTCGCACTTCGCCACATGCGAGAAGGGCATTACGAGGATGCTACATAGTATTGATTGTTGCAACGGCAATTGCGAATCTTGTATTTATTCTGCTATGGCATCCTATCGACAGATGCAGCTTGGAAATGGATGTCTCCTGGTCGGATCCACACACCACCTATTCAACGTCGCCGCAGTGTCACAGCGCCTCCCTCGCCGCTTGGACGACTGTTGCATCCTTGCGTGTCATTGTAACCTTGATCGTTATTGTCAGTCTCTTTCTCGACAATGCATTTCTAAGTGACAAACATTCCTTCAGTTGTTATACATCTACTCCCTCAGAGTGTATTTTGTCACAAGACATCCTTCAAAATGTACCGAACAGATGCGCTACCCTCCATTTATGGCATCGGATGATGAGCCAGACTCGCCTGTATCCTTTCCGTCAACATCAATGACGCACATCAACCTAAAGCTGTCCACAACTGCACTCGGACGGTCACGGTCAAGCTCCACGTCTAATTCAAGCACTACCCTCTCACCCACAATTTCCCTCTCGAATCAATCCCACTCCCATTCGAACATACTAGCCACTAAACCCCGCAACCACGTGTCTCTTAGTGCTTGTCCTCCCCGAATATGGTCAAATTGCCCTGTAGCAGAACCGGATCACCCAGTGGATCACCAGAGCCCGCATGGTCGCTCCCAGACACCTCGCACGCTTCATCAGAAGAATTGTATCTCGAAAGAACATATCTTGCGGGACCCGGATGTAACCGATGCATGGGAGGAGTGTACTACGGAAGTGTATACTATCATTCCCGGTGTATCACGGGTCATCTCCCACACTGTAGAAAACATTATCTCAGTTGCTGAACGCCAGGATGAGTGTTTAGCTGCTGGTCGTAGGACTTCTTTTACAGCTGGTCTCATGCAGACGACCGAACTGAGTGACTGTAGCTCTGTCGATTCTTACGGTTACGGGGCCTCGCAACCAGCGTACCCCTATCTAGATGTTTACAATCCTTCTATCGAACGAAGCCACACTACTACCTCATCGGCTAATATGGCTCAACCACCTAGAATATTCATATCGGGCACAGC
Organism: Rhizopogon roseolus; assembly: GCA_930272055.1. Taxonomy (NCBI): domain Eukaryota; kingdom Fungi; phylum Basidiomycota; class Agaricomycetes; order Boletales; family Rhizopogonaceae; genus Rhizopogon; species Rhizopogon roseolus. The sequence goes on from CAKNEV010000017.1 coordinate 34,819, forward strand.
TGACACGGGAGACACCTTCGAAGATGCGACGACGGTAGAAGATGACAGCGTAGAAGATGAACTGGTGCCCATAATGGGCGGTTTCGTACGGCGCATGGCGACCATCGAATCATTCGGATCGCGAGAAGCAGCTGCGTCAATGGCACGCTCGCAGTTATCAAGGTTTTCAGAAATCCCTACTTCTCTGAATTCGTCTCTTCGCTTTGCCACGTACACGCCGTCCATAACATCCGCGTCGAGCAAGAATAACTCGCTTGGAACTGCATACTATTCCGTCTCGAGTGGCATGGGGAGTTCGGATACGACCGCCGTCAATGAACAAGGAGAGCTGGAAGCCAGAATAGCTCAAAGAAGTCCGCCTTTTTAATATATATACCCGGGACTAGCCTTATTTTATTAATACCGCCTGTGTAGAAGCTCATGGATAGGCATAACATTATCACCATCAGGTGTTTCGATAATAACTCTGTCAACCTACTTTCAAATATACTATTGATGAAGCAAACACGTCAGTTGGACCATATTGATGCGTCGCTTGGGAACCTCGCGTAAATATTCCCCATGCAATGATTATAATATTTATACTAGTAACTAGCGGCATTTAATCTAGAGAATAGAGGCAAGCGGTCGCAAAAAGGATCTAGTAGCAGGATATAATTATCTAAGCCCATGATTGACGAGGACTTGCGTACCAGTACGGTACCTAGTATAATTCTCCTTGTATGATAGTATCGAGAATAAATAAACTCACATCTCAGTCTACGGTGACAAGGACTGAGGTCTTCGGTCGTACGGAGTCCGGACATCAAGGCAGGTTGTAGGAGACGGTATCAATATGTAAGTCCGATCGCGAAAAGATAAAAACAATGTAACTTTGTGATATCGACGAGTAATATCAATCGGCCGACTTCACCTGTCACCCCGTTCGTTCGCTCGTTCTATCGGTCGTGCTCGATACCACATGGTCGTGTCTGATTCCAATGTTCGACTCACGCATATATTTACTCCACTGATATGAAAAGGGCGGTCACAGGTCCCCCTGTACGCTCAAGATAGCATGGCACTGATCAAAGGGATACGGCTCCGAGAAGTGATGCCATATCAATTGAATGCATTCAGTAGGTCAGCTATGATCTCCCGGCACCGATAACGACGGAAGGAATAAGGAGAAGCTAAACCTAGAGCAGTGGACAGTGAAGATCGGGATTGTGTACACGCAGAACGTCCTGAAATAAGTACCTTCAAATTTCAGGCCCAGGATCGACAAGACGAGGACAGACAAAACGAGCATTGGCTTCGCTGCTTCTGCATTAATACCCCCATGTTCACTGTGCCTACCGGACCCAATCATTCCACAGGTGTCCCTTATCGTGAGTGTCGTCACGACTGAGCAGACACATCCTGTCACCTACTGTCACACGCGGCACCGGTGTGTCACGATGCCCCGCGGAGACTAGAGTGCATTCGCAGCGATTAAAATTCAAATGAAACAATAATCTCAAAAAAGTCTTGAGAGAGATAGATAGTTTGAGTTAGTTCTCACGGCTTAAGTCCTCAAAAGTCGATCAGATAAACGTGGTTCTCGAAGCACTGAGGCTGGTAATACAGTCGGTAAGTAGCACGACTTGTCATATGAGCAGATTGATGAAGATTCCCTCATCCGCTTCTGGTCCGCCGGAGCCAGATAATTGGTCATGCCAACACCATTCAATTATTGCTTAAGGAAGGTATGTGATAAGAGCTGGTATAATGAGGCGATTACAAATTCCAGTAAGACTGCAGAACAAATATGGCACTGAAAGACGTGCCGAAAATGAAGCCCGTCCCAGACGATGACGAAAGGACCACAAGCGTTTTCATGTAGGGCTCAAGGGGGCGATCATCACGTACTCTTACGGTTACATCTCTCGACGGACGATAATTTGTTCTTCTTCGACTGCGTGGTTTCACTTTCCGTGTTATCCTGTCTCCTCTTCCCCTTTCGTGCAGAAGAGGTGGCAGAACCTGTAGTTGCATCCCTACTGGAAGGGGCTGAAGGATCGTCCACGCCAGCGGGCTTCATGAATGTGTCGCTGGTCGGCATCGCTGCCGATGGCGTGCGGGTTGTGGATGATGAATGGAGGTCGACGCCAACGCTGCTGTTGTCATATATCACCCGATTGGCCGGTTCTTTGAGCTTCCTCGAGGATGACGATTTGGGGACTGAGACGGCCATGCTAGATATCGATTTAATCTTGGTTTTCCGAAGGTGATCGGGTTGAACATTCACTACGACGGGCTTCACTTCTGCAGGTTTGGATGACTAATTGAGAAGGGATAATTGAGCCTGCATACATGATGGAAAGCACCACAATACTTCACCTCTTCTCCGAGTTTATTGAATTTACGACGACCTCTTGGTTTGACGACGCTTGGAGGTGTTTCATTGTCCTCCTCAACGGGGTTTTCAGGTTCAGAGACAGAAGGAAACAGGAAAGGCATATACGATCTCTCATATAAATCGTCATTTCTGTCACAAAGTCACTGAAGCCCTAAGGAGATGAAATACAACTACGTGCAAACTCACGAATCGGAGTTGGACCCCGCTGCTAGTCCCCATGCCTTCCGAATCTCAGGCGCTACTTCCCATTCTGCATCATCTTTAACATGTGCTTTCTCGAGCTCAACACCAGATAGTTGTTGTGCCCTACGAGCATTTTGCATGAAACGCAGGTTCAAGGTGCCAGTGCTCAGCTTTGCTGTTTTCTCTGCCATGGTGGTATGTAATAAGTGTTGTGTTAGTGATTCTCCCCACCAGCGCAAAAAATTACGTAATGGGAGCCGTTGTTTCCCGTTGTTTCTGGCGCTTAAAACGTTTAGCGCCTGCTGGATCCTCGTTCTCATATGAGTCAAGTTATATCCACTGACACCCTCGATCCTGAACCTAAAAGACCTCGTTGTGGAGCTGCTTGGATGGGGGTGGCAATCTCGAAGCGATGAAACACCGGAGACCCTGGGAGGTAGGATTCACCAAACTATTACATACTATACACAGTTGGATTTTATATCCAAGTTTGTCTGCATGAAAATCCTGCCGACTATCTCCTCATCTCCCCTATGTAGGAGTCCGATTCGGATGCATAGGGCCAACTGGAAAAACAAAAATGTGGGACTGATTCCAAGTTGGTGCCTTTGTGGAGGAGCTTTGAACTGCGCTTGCAACTCAGGTCGCATCCATGCTGCACTCAGAGTTGGGGTGTGTGCTATTCTACGTAGTCGCAACCCCGTTTGTGTCCAGTCAACGACGGAACCTATCGTTATGGTATAGCCCCGATCATCGCGATTCTCGTAAGGCTACGCCGAGAGTGTAGGATTCCGCATGGCTCGGCAGGACCTAGGGATATATGTATGAGTGCGAGGTCATGCGGATGCGGACTTTAAGTCCTGCGCCAAGGGCAATAAGTTGTCGCGGGAAGTTCGCCGTCGTACTCGCAGTTTGTCTATTTCTGTGTCTTACAATGATCATAAATACAGAACATTTACCTAAACGTTACAGCAGATCACAGGCAGCTTATGGTCCGGATGAATTCAATGACCGGTTTTTTTGCATCCGTGGTTTTGAGGCACCGATGAGACCTTCAATGACCTAGACTCCTTTGGCGTAACATAGTGTGGAGATCCAGGCACTGAATGGGGGCACCGTACCGTGGGCTGTCGAAGGATACGCGATACGGGCTTTGGACTCCTGTGAAAACACTATTTGATGGTCAGGCTGCCTTTTATGTCACTTGGAGACAGAAAATTGTAGTGCCATGCAAACGTAGCAAACGTTCATGGTTCCGAAGAAATAAATACCCGCGATGAATCATTCCCAGCATCATAGATCATTCATACTTCACACGATCATCATGGCAGTCGTGCCACTAAGGGATTTACTGCTGGAACTCGTCATGAAGCAGGGGTGGGTCTGCACGATTCGCTAAATTCGGCGAAATTCGGCAAAGGTCCACAGCTAGGGCTGTCGAATACCACGAGGGGAAGGGTTACGAGCTAGTAGGTCCCGAGTTGGCAAAATGGGCTAGATAAAGTGTCTTTGGGAGTGCTTGGCTCTGGCCGACTTTGGCCGTGCAGGAAAGACGAGGTGTGAGAGGTTATTGTGGAAAAGTGCTTGATCGGTTCGATCAGGTGGGAGTATGTGCAGGAGCGGAAGAAGAAGAAGTAATAGAACCCACGACTGCTGAACTAGTAGGTGGCGTCGCAGTCGTGGAGAAACTGTCGCTCTTTTTCAGGCATAAAGTTTCCGAAAGAACAATGATTCGACGCTGATGACGGTTCAAGGAATTACATGAAGCCAGGTATGGCCAAGATTCTCGATTTCCGACGGCAGATGAAATAAAAGAGAAAATTTAATGAAACCCAGAAACGAGCGCCCTACAATCAAGATACAAGCTGATATTATCATTTCCTGCGATAGCCCCAATGATCAAAGGGGTGTTTGAATTCAATTGGCGGGCGCACTGTTCTATCTCTCGCTTAGTAAATCCTCGTGGTAGCCGGTAGCACACATGCGCTGACCCCATTAAACGGACCGGAATCAAAATATTCTGAACAACCGCTGGGATATGCACTTCATCCTGCCAATTAAGATTCGCCGCCTTCCTTCTTGCTCCCCTTGCTCGAAGTCACTAATAGTACTTGGGTCGATCTATTACGGCCATACAGCTATCTCTTCGGTTCACTCCCGTATATAAGATCCCTTCTTTTGTCTATTTTCCCTCCAAATCTCCTTGCCTATCCACCCCACAATGTCTTCTTACCATCTTCGTCCCGTCGCCGACCATTCCCCCTCACCACCGTCCAGTGCATCTACCACTACTGCAGGCGAACACAGTCCCCTTCACAAGTCGTCTATCATCCGCACTTCACCACCTTCAGCTATTTCGCTGCCACCCAGACGTCCACTCTCTCCCAGCTCACTACGTGGTAAGCTCAGTGCACATCTCTTGTGTATCATGCCCTAATATAATCCAGATGTTAACCTGACGCAGGATGGCAATTCCACACCGAGAAAATACCCTGCACCACCTACAGGACACGAGCTTATGGCTCTTTTTCCCCCTGCACCTCCAGCGAATTTCGCTGAGATGAGACCTGGTCCTACCAGCGGCTTCTTTCAACGGCAGGAGCGCGCATTCTTCGCTCAAGCTGGTAGAGAGATCGTCCGAGTTCGCGTAGAGATAGATGTACCGGAAGACACGCATAATGCTACCAAAAATAGGGAGCCTTCGCAGAGTGGCCCACCACGATCTTGGCCACAACTTCCTCCACACCCCCAGCATCATTCACCTGTTGAGTCCCCTGTATATCCACATCATCCGAAGCAACCCAGATCATCTCGTGCCATGCCGACGCCAATCCAACCAACATACGGGCAGCCCCAACCACCTCTTAATCTCCACACAACATCACACCATGGTGGTATCGGCTTACGTAGTCCACCTCATGAGCCGCTTCCTGTCCCTAGCGCGAAAGTTGAAACTCAGGCTTCTGAAGATTACAGAGAAGATTCCGATGATGCGTGGCGAAGGCCTACTCCTTATTCAGATCGCCGGCGAGCGGGCAAGCATACTAAACGCATCGTTGTTCGAAACTGATATGGTGAGTCATATCCGTGCTGAGCTGTCGAGTCTGAAATTAAATTACCGACCAAGTTACAGCTCGGCCAGTGAATTTATCCGATTAGAACACAGGTCTTCGGTTGACCCGATACTATCATTTGCACATGACTCTTCCTTCACGATACACTGGTTCAACACAGGTCTCTCGAGTTTCCATATATACCGTAATCACCAACCCCGAGGTCATACGAAGTTGTAGCCTTCTATTATCTGCAAAACGTTTCCACCCATGAACCACGGTCTAATGTTATCTCGTTAAGAGTTGTCTGTCATTTCTTACCGGTGTCAAGTTCACTGACTTGAAACTCGGTGTGTGATCTGATCGCCGGAAGGGATAGATGTACTTACATATATGCATCCATATTCACATACTACTCGTATACATAATCAAGGGCAGGCACCGGAGAATGGTCAGAGATCCGAAGAACGCCCAATTCTTTCACAGAACTTCTGGTAAATATCCGATACTTCCCTCGGGGATCCGTTAGGAACCAAGCGCCAAGCCCCATGCGTAGGGCTTCTTATTAATTTGACGTTCAGATCAAAGTTCGTGATCTGGCAACTTGGCTACGATGAGATCATTGCGTGCTTGCATTGGAAATGACCCTTTTATATGACTTCAGATGGATAACATTGTATCAAGTTCCCCGTTGTGAATTGGGGCTGCCACGAAGAGCGAAAGAGTAAAGGGTTCTTCAATGACGCCTCTCTTTCAGACATTACAATAGCGCCCGCACCCAATGTCGGTCCGGCCTCCGATTTCAAGGGGGAAGCCCCCGAGCTTCGATGTTCCAAGGACAAGTTGATACAACTTCGTTGTCAACTCTCGCAAACGTAAATATTTGCTCCCATCACCTGCGCACTTATCGATGCGGATGCAGAAGAGCCAAGCGTTGACAAGGGAAGAGAATCGATAGTGCTATCCGGGCGTCCCCTTGCCATATTCTCACGGCTTTCTAAAGAACATTCTCTGTCGCGTTTGAGGATTGACCCCGTTCCAAGCGGGAATGTGGGGAACTAAATCCCTTGTACCGCCCGTCGTCGTCCGCGAGGATATAAAGCAAGGGCCAAGATTAATAAAGCGAGGAAGTCCATATACATACAAGACAGGTTAATGCCTTGCATAATCAGCCATGCTTTTTCCCAGATCTGCACAGCGATGCCTATATCGCCAACACATGCCCGGTCGATCGAAAGAGAAGACTTCGAAAATGGTGGGGGGGAATGGAAGGGATGACACAATGCGCAGAGTCATTCCGGTACCAAAATGATATTTGACCCAAACCAGTCCAATGATATTCAATGCTTCATTTGATACTTGTTTGTGATCCGCCAAGACTGATGGGTAAATACAACCACTGGGATGGGTCGCGGACAAGCGCTGAGAATCTACCATGAGGCACAATAGAAAAAATAGGAAAACGAGATAAGTATCAGGGAAACTACCAAGTAGGCGAGTGACGAGGCGATAACATATCACATACGTCACCGACTTAATGGAGTGAAGTTGTGCATGCGGGAGATAGGAAGGCATCATGAGGCAGGGTATCTTTTAGCGGTGATGCCGTGAGGAAGTGAGTGTTCTAGGAGTGGGAAATCGTACGTCACCTCAGACTGCCTGCCAGCTGGCAAGATTCGGCGGGGACTATACAACGCCAGAGACACGGAAAGTTGTGGAACACGAATCATGGATGGATAACGATCGAAATCTAGCAAGGCCTCGATGCTGTGCAATGCGGGGAAAGACCGTCATGATGACGTTGCCATACGGGGATTCCAGAGTTAGGAGGTAACGGAACTGGTGCGTCTGGTGGAATGCACTTCTGCGGTGCGTGATATTAATGACGGCCACCTGACTAAATAGAAATGTACAACCTGCAGGGAGAGCAAAATGAAATTGACAATTCGTCGAGCTCATGCTCCGGAACACCACTGCCTTGGTCCGATCAAATGGAAGGCAGCCGCAAAAGACACCGGACGCTAACTAAGGCGCACGCCAGCGCAGTTGTATTAGTCCACTAAATTGATTGGACGGAGTATTACCATTTGTCATGGGACTTTGCCGGCCTGATCGGCCGAGCGCTGCTTTTAATACGAGCGGAAGAATACAGGAGATTTTTGCTCCCTTGACAAGTGTCTGTAGCTGGGAGGGATTGTGGGAAAGGAAACTCAGCGGCCCGGAAAATGCCGCTTATCTGCCTGGCTTAGTTTGTAGCATCGTCCCGAAGTAAGTATTCGACTAGAATTACGATCGATAATACCGCGAACACAGTTCTCCTTGTGTTTGGTTCTTGGAAAGACATTGCACGATGGTCAGTGTTCAATTATGCTGGATCCATTCAGATTACCATGATATACCAGTGAATCTGATATACGTTGACTGTACCTTCTAGTCGAGAGTGTCCAAGGATTTGCTCGTGTCTGAATTCTGCTCGATCACTAACGCCTCGTGAGTTCTGCATCCATCCGATTGAACCATTGTATGGTTGTCTGGTCACCTTTTGACATTGATCTTCCCCTGCGTAGTCCAAAAGACGCCAAACGATATCTCGACAAGCACCAGAAACGGCTTGACGCAGCAATCGATGCATATTTCCAAGAGAGTAATGGTCGAACAACCGTTGCCTCATCAAGCAAGTTGAATGCCCTCTTTGACAAATACAAGGGCGAGTACTACATACACATACCGGATCGTCGTCACTGACTACCATAGTCGTGCTTAGATCCGTCAGGCGACGAAATTTCGGTGGATGGAACCATTCTGCTGTGCGAGGATCTCCAAGTAGATCCAGAAGATGTCGCTCTTCTCGCAATTGCGTACGAACTGAAGTCTCCGAAAGTCGGAGAGTGGAACAGGAAAGGTTGGATAGAAGGGTGGTCACGACTTGGGTCAGTATGCCCTTGCATCTCCGCAGCAGGTCCGAAATTGACCAATGAAAACTATCTTTGCGCAGTTGTGACACCCTTGACGGAATGAGGGATGCTCTGACGCGGTTGCGAGGGAAGTTGGGATCCGACGTGACGTATTTCCGTAAGGTGTATGATCACACGTTCACTTTTGCTCGGGCGGAAGGACAACGGAGTCTAGGTAAGCCTACACTAGTAAGATAACTCATTGACTCATTTTCATTTAGCGGTCGACACGGCACTGGCATTTTGGGCCCTTTTGCTTCCAACAGGGTTGGCAGGTGGCGCGCTAAAACATGACTTGACAGATGAAGACGTAGATATGGATGGTGGGGGAAATTCCGGGTGGACAGACGAGCATACCGAATTGTGGTTCCAATTCTTGACTGAGAAGGGTGGCAAGGGTGTGAGCAGAGATACGTGGATGATGGTGAGAGGTCAAACAAGATTACCGGTGCCTTGACTGATCGATAACAGCTGTTTGATTTCATTCGCTCCATTGATTCCAAATTCTTGACACATGACGCCGAGGGTGGGAACAGTTTTTCTGTTCTTGAGTATTGGAGTTGATATATTCCACAGCTGCGTGGCCGTCCACGATAGACGATTTTGTGACCTGGGCAAGGTCAGGGGGAAAAATCCCGACTCCGGGAAGTACGACGGTCGGTTAGAGCTGACAGTCTTTATTAAGACGTATAATCTCATCCTCTGTGCAAATTACACCATGTATAAGGAAGGGGAGAACCATTACACCGGTCTATCGAACAGGATATCGCGAAAAGAACGCTTTGAAATGGGAATGGAAAAGGTCTTGTTGCAAGTAACAGTCCGCGGACTTGAAGAAAGTTTGATCATCATCACGTAGAAGTCTCCTTCAACAGTTGTAAGGATGGGAGGAAACAGGTCTCTTTGACCATTGAAAATCTTGGCGGGGTGGTGGTTACAACCACGGCTGCCAAAAGGTTTGGAGCATCCCTAATATCAATTTGAATTCGTCACCAGCAAAGATAATTTTTTTTACTCATAACTGACTCTGCGGCGAGGCGTATGATGACGTCTGATCCAACTTCAGCAATCCATAGGATATCGAGGTGGGTGCCAGATACTGTAACGCCAAATGCCTCTGCCAAACCATCTTGCATTGCTTTTCTTATTTTAAGAGCGTCTGTACAAGGTGGCATGATAGAAAAATGGATGTACGAATATTTTTTCGAGAAAGGATGGCGCGCCATGAGTGCTCGAGATAGTGGTGAACGAGTATGGATTACGTCATTAGCCTAAACATTTCTAACACAGCAACTCCAAGTCCAGCTGGGTCACGCCGTCGGTTTCTCTTCCTATTTTGCTTTTATGTTCACCTGACATGTCACCTTCGAACCAACGATCATGCTGTGGTGTTGTAGAAGAGGCTCGTTTGCAAGTACACGAACGTCGAGCTAACAAGCGTCAACCATGGATCGTTCTCAAGTTTGCCATCGGGCTAACAGTAGGGTTGAACGCATATGCAGCCTATGTATATGTGGGTATATTCTGCAGGAATATGATCCTAAAGAGTCAAAATGCATTGGGAAGTCAAGCTTTGGGCAGTATGTACATCATCGTTTTCCGGTGTCATCATTGCTGAGCAGATGTCCTGATATTTTAGTCGTGTTTCTAGTAGTATTCTGCATACTGCTCTTGATGGTTTCATGGTCATATATCATGGTTGGTTGGCGGTTACGAGTGTTGTTGACCTCATTAAGTTTTTCTGCCTTTCTCAGGTCGTGACTACATCCCCTGGGTATGCAATTGCGGTGAGTCTTTCATTGCATACGTTCGCAAATTTCATCATCTTCTGAAGTTCGTAGAAAAAGTCGAGGGACCTGGACACCAGCCATCGCGTGTGCAACTGCCTTCAACCCTCAGCGACACTCCTGGAATGTCATACGAGCTGTTATCTCCCAAGGCCGACCTATCTCACAGTGCCCCACATGGTTCTGATACACAAACAAGGAGAGATGACCGAAATGACAGATTGCAGGCATCGTTGACTTCTGGAACGAATGACAATGTGACATCTCCCGCTGCTCCACCAGCGGCTCCTCAAGACATGTTTCAATCTTCTCCCCAACATCGAAGTGCAAATGCCCCAGAAGAAGCACACGTCGCCGATGTCCTCGCTAACCCTGAAACTCTTCACGTTCCGGACCTAGGAGTGCTCCCATCATGGGCGGATTCCCACAAGGCCAGCTCAAACTCACCACCAATATTCTCCCGGCAACCGCCAACGAGGCCTGTTCTTCTACCTGAGTATCGTTATTGCTCCAAGGACAAAATAATCAAGCCCCCTCGTGCACACCACTGCAGAGCTTGCGGCACTGTAAGTGCTATATTGTTCACTCTAATCCATTTTTATATTGTAAGAATAGTGCGTACTGAAGTATGATCATCACTGCCCATGTCAGTAAAACCTATTATTTCTACCTCATATATAAACACATTAGAACATAGGGATTGGGCACTGCGTCGGTGCTTTCAATCAAAAGGTAACATACTTGACGGATTGTTCCCTCCCAGTCATTCACTGACATGTTTTGTCGTAGTTTTTCGTTAATTTTGTGCAGTGGGCGGCGATTTTGGCTTTTTGGATGTTTGCGACGCTTTTGGGCCTCACTGTCAAGGCACAGACGAAACCCCCAGCTCCCGACGTCAATCCACAAGTAATTGTTGTAATTGCCCTGTATGTCACTGTCGTACAGCGCCGGAGTTCTCGCTGACACATTTTACAGCACAGCTCTCTTCGGCATTTTCTGCAGCCTTATGTTCATGACCCAAGTGCACCTAATCATGTTGAATCAAACAACTGTCGAATCTCTTGCCTTTAGAGGAATGATGGAGCGTGAACAGGCAACTCTAGCGCACATGCATAGTTGGTACGAGTTGAGGTGCGTAATCGATCTGTGTCTAAGTCACCGTAATCACGACTTTTGCTATTTTTGCATCATCGTATGTTCTGAATTAAAATGTACCCAGCGCTAAACGGCGAACGCGGCGAGATTGGGATGCGGAATGGGGTAGGATAGGTAAGGAGGGCAACCTCTGGTGGTTGGGCAGTAGTAGAGAAAACTGGGAAAGCGTGATGGGCAAGAACGTGTGGTGGTGGTTTTGTGAGTTCAACCATAACGTCTTCACGAGGTTTCTTATTCCTCGATTTTCGTCGTTGCTGACAAGGATCATGGTCTTCAGTGCCGGTTGGACATGGACTCCAGGATGGACTGAGTTTTCCGACAAACCCACGATTTGACAAGGAAGGGAGATGGAGAAGACGGAGGGAGTGGCCTTCCGAGCTACGATGATATATGACTATTATATCAGTTCTGCAGGTATTCCCGTACGGACATCTTAGGAATATTGTAACATACTATACCATCAAGGATACACACAGGAGGCCTCAGATCTAGAAGTTTCAATTCTTTACGTTTCGAGGCTACACTAGGGCTCCTGCACTAGGCAAGCCTACTCACTTCGTACAGGAACCTCTGGGCTGGAATCGATCATGACTCTCCTAAGGAGGGTAGACAGTGCATTTGCAGAAAACGTCACGTGATAAAGCGCGACAAATGCATAGGAAGTATAACTATTCTTATTCTAATTGTAGACTTTGCATTATAGGAATAGATCAGGAAAATCAGAGACCGAAGACCTATAGAGAAAGGCTCTAGCTGCGGTTCTTCTGTTTCCGATTGTTCATCCATGTCGTGTTGAAAGATCCTATGTGCTTTTTCATGTCTACAAGTAATCTATTACATGAGCATCACACTTCAGTCACAGCACGTGACGTTTGCGTGTTGTCTACATATACCTTATCATGTAATGCAAATAAGTATTAACATTTGGTAGTCCATAGGCACATCCATAAACATAACACGTTCTATAGTCCAGCAGCACCCGGTTGCCCTCTAGTGTCACCAGACGCACTTATACATCATGCCCATTAAAAATTCAAACCCATTTGGCGTGGTCCTATCTAATTAGATCAAAATACGTGGGAACCGCAGGTGTGATGCCCTGGCCCACCGGTGATGCGCACCACAAATTTAGTTGAAGTGTCTCAAACCAATATTGACTTGGCATCTGTGAATAAAAATTTGATGTCATTAGCAGTAGGGCCCTGACCCACCAATTTGGCTGCTACACAAAGTTGACTAAGTAGCCACTGAGCACGGGGAAATTGACGGTCGCAGCGGACTTACCTAATAAACCCACGCCACCGGCACGGAAACGACCCCCAGGCGCGGGCTGTGTGATGCGCACGATAGGAGCAGCCCGGGTCCTATTCGGGCGGACCAATGTGACAAGGTCAAATAGCTCCTCCCGCCTTGACACTGAACGTTACTGAGCATTCATCTCTTGCCAGAAAAATCCCACTAGCCTCTCGTGATCTTATCGAACAAGTATTCTTCTCGCCAATACGTACACCTTACAATGTCACCTGCCCCCACTGTCGATAATCAAGCGATCGCATCGAGTCACCAGGTTGTGAAGCAGCGCAATGGCAATGGTGTCCATACCGCCAGCACTACCGATGACCGACTAACTTCAGCAACGGTCATTAGCATGGAGCATGAATACGGTGCTCACAAGTAAGTCATATCCGCTTTTAATTTATGGCCGAGTATCTTCGAGAGAGATCTCCCCGACGCCCAAACCGATCAGGATCATTGACTCGGACCGAGCCGATTTGATGTTCATGGGTCTTTCTATTCGTTCAAGCGTTATGAATACATCCTAAAGTTAATTCTATAGTTATCACCCGTTGCCCGTTGTTTTTGAGTCCGCTCAAGGCGCAAAGTGAGGGACTTTTGCCTTTCGCGTGGAATGTTCTTAGCCCATTGATGATTTTAGGGTATGGGATCCAGAAGGCAACGAGTACATCGATATGTTGTCTGCATACTCGTAGGCATTTCGTTACATCTCACCCTTCGATCTATACTGACTCATAATTATTAGCGCTGTCAACCAGGTTCGTAACATGCAAACGACGATGTGTCAGGAGGGATGGGCTTACTGGGCTGTCATATTTTTAGGGTCATTGTCACCCAAAGATAGTTGCTACTCTAGTAGAGCAAGCCCAGAAACTCACTCTGTCATCTCGTGCATTCTACAATTCTGTCTTTGGGAAGTTCGCGCAGCAGATTACACAAATGTTCTCATATGAAAGCGTTCTGCCTATGAACACCGGTGCCGAGGCGGTCGAGACCGCCATCAAGCTTGCTCGAAAGTGGGCATACATTAAGAAGCGTGTCCCGGATGGAGAGGCGATTGTATTCAGCGCTGTGGGGAATTTCCATGGAAGAACTCTCGGCGTGATTAGGTATGTTTGGCTGTTTAAGGGTCCGTTCTGGAACCTGATCTATTCATAATTCCCGGATCAGTATGAGCACTGATCCGGAGAGCCGCGGTGGCTTCGGCCCCTACCTCAGTGGTGTTGGACCGTCTTACTTGGATGATAAGCAAGTTCATAGCATCCGCTTTGGGGTGATATCCGACCTCGAACGCGCACTTGAACTTTACGGAAAGCGCGTAGCAGCATTCTTGGTGGAGCCAATTCAAGGGGAGGCTGGGTGTGTCTTTAGCAAGGTCGCTTTAGGGGCGGATCTAATCTCTTGCTTTCATGTAGAATTGTGGTGCCACCCAGCGGTTACCTTGCACAAGTTCGGGAACTTTGTACCAAACACGACGTGCTTATGATCTGCGATGAAATCCAGACGGCATGTTTTCTCACGAGTTCCGTGGGGAGATCAATAAACTCATTCGCGCTATAGGGGTTGTGCAGGACGGGCAAGATGCTTTGCTGCGATCACGACAATGTTCGGCCGGATATGATCTTGCTTGGGAAGGCACTTTCAGGTGGAGGTGAGCCGGTCTTCTGTCCAAAGGTTCCTCACATACCATGATATCCCCTCGCAGTGTACCCCGTCTCGGCAGTTCTCGCTGATCGGGAGATCATGCATTGCATTAAGCCTGGGGAACACGGCAGTACATACGGAGGGTTCGTCGTCCCGATGCTTTATTTCTGAAGCCTATTTACATTGTCATTTAGGAACCCCCTGGGATGTGCTGTTGCTATGACAGCCCTGCGCGTCCTTGTGGACGAGAAGCTCGCAGATCGCGCACAGAATCTCGGCGAGATCTTCCGCGCCGGAATTCTTGCGTTGAACTCCCCCTTGGTCAAGGAAGTCCGAGGCAAAGGCCTTCTCAATGCAGTAATAATTGATGAGGAGAAAAGCTCCAAGGGCCGCACTGCGTGGCAATTCTGCCTGCTCTTGAAGAGTCGGGGCGTTCTTGCGAAGCCTACCCACGTCAATATGTACGTGACTTGTTATTTTCATGTTCGATCTGCTGCAACTTTCTTCTCCTGTGCAGTGTTCGTTTTGCCCCTCCGTTGGTGATGCTTGAGGAGGATCTTCGAAGGGCTATCAACATCATTGGTCAATGTCTTTCTGACCTTGACCAGGTGAGTGCTGCACTGGGAGTAAAGAAAATTGTCATGATACTGATTGGGTTGCAGCTTGACGAAATCCCGGGAGAAGTTGAGAGTGAGAAAGGTTTCCAGGATACTCTCGACAACTGACAGCAGAGTGTCACATGAAGATAATTAATGATCTATGTGATTTTTAATTGACTAGACATAATGAAAAATTCGGCGGGTTTGTGATTTACAAGGGATTATGCTCAGAACGCATCACGGTCAGATCTTTTGGTGAAGCGCAACTATGCATTTTTCGAAAGTACATGTGTAAAATATTAGGCACCTCGTAGGGCCAACTTCTACGGAAACCAAGAAGTCAGCCGAAAAAAATGCCTGCGGTCTGTAAAGACAACCTCTTTCTTCCCTGACATTAGCAACTCGATGCTCGGGAGGAAATATCGAACATCGAGTGAATAAAAAGGGATAGTGATCTTGGATCACGGATGACATCGATGGAGCGATAAGTCGCCAAGTCACATGGAGGGTATGTCTGCTAGTTCTAGCTTTCATGTTTACTTATAGACAAAAGCTTTGGAGACTCGGTGAGGCGATGAACGGCGAACATTGCGGGAAAGAGCAGGGATAAAATTTCACAGCACCTTGTCATGTGTTTTCCAAGAAAACGCCGCTAAAAGATAATTTACATAAACTTGAAGTAATTGTATAAGCATCACCTTTAATAAGTTCCGAAGTCAGCTTGCTCTCTTACTCTTCGCTTGAAGACGTTTGAGATGACGCTCGCGAGTCCTCAACGACTCCGCCAACGAAAATTTTCCGGCGACGGGACAGAGAATTATGCAGCCCAAGATGCTTATGGACAACCAGAGAAGACACACGCTTCTAGGGAGGAGGAGGTAGTTTGGGGAAAGACTCCAGGTGGCGAGGGTGAGTGTTGGTGAAGAAGCGCTTTGTAAAGAATTTGCATTTGACAAGAATATACTATTCTCAGTCTTCCGGGTACCAACCACGCACGATGTGCTAACTGGGCTATTTCATCCACGATACCCAAAGAGTCACTTGGACATTCTCAATCTATCATTGCTCGGATTGCAGCTTGTTCTGTTCTATGTTCTACCACGCCCTGCAGCCAAAGTTTTCTTCCTGTTCTATTTTGCATTCTGGAGGGCGGCATATGACGCTGGTCTAGGATGGGTCCTCACTAAGCAGAGTAAGAAAAAGTGGATGGTTCGGGAAGTTCAACGTTTAGGCTGGCTCGATGAGAATCGTAACCCGGCGGCGAGAGACTGGATTCGCGCTCAGCTTCAGGGGAAAATGGGCAAGGACTATTCGTTTGATGTGAGCAACCTGCTTATACCCATAAATGAATAATATCTCTTAATCGCTCGTTGATCGTTCAGCAACTTCCGTTGGAATACAACACCTGGCTGTTGTTCAGACAGCTTGTGGACGTCATTCTTCTCAAGTCAGCTTCTATTATCCTGTCAGCGTTCGGTAACTGACATGGTTGCTTCAGCGACTTCTTGGCTTACTGTATGTTCGCCTTTGCGTGCTTCAGAGTGCCAGAAGGACTCTCATTTCCCGTCCATGTCATGAGGTAAGGGTTCATTCTAGAACATTCTGACGTCTTATTTATCATCGTGCAGATGGATCGGTGGTGTTGCATTGGTCGTGTTCAATCTTTGGGTCAAAACCGAGGCACACAACGTTGTCAAGGATTATGGTTGGTATTGGGGCGACGTGTTTTTCCAGCGCGGTGCACTTGTGTTTGACGGCGTTTTCGAATTGGCTCCTCACCCGATGTACTCCGTCGGTACGTTGTTTTATCTGATTTTGATCGCCGATTGTAAATCAACGACTCAGGTTATGCTGGATACTACGGTCTCTCCTTAATGGTGGGAAGTTATCCTGTCCTTTATGCCAGCCTGGCGGCCCATGCTGCCCAATTCGCTTTCCTGGTCCTTTTCGAGAATCCTCGTAGGTGATTTGTACACGTGTGGTGTTATATTTCCTGATGTTTAGTAGACATCGAACGGATGTATGGCAAACGCAAGCCTATCGCGTTGCGTAGGCCTCTGTCCGTGTCTGGATGCAAGAAGACTTGTGCCCAGAAAGTGAACGACCTGAGTCAACTTTTATCTCCCGCTGAAGACCATGCCGATCAGTTATCCACACCCACTGCTACTGAAGGCGAGAGTGCCACCGATACCGAGCTTGATACGGAATGTGAAGCCGAGGCTACCCCGAAGGATAAGAAACGAGAACTGGATAACATCTCCACCTCCAACTCTTTCCAGCGGACGACATCTCAACATGATCTGCTTCACAAGTATTTCAGGCGAGACGTAGTTGGACTTTACAACATCGATCTACTCCGGCAAGTGACCGAATCTTGAGGATGGCGCTTATTTTAACTCTTTTTCAGCTCCTCGGATGCCATGCTTGCGCTTCTAATGGTTTATGTTGTTTCTGTATCGTCGCTGCCTGTGCTATCGTATCGTGCGACCGTCACATTACACTTCGCACACGCTTGTGCTTGGTGCATCTTCCATAGCTTTGGTCTTGGACTTCTCCTCCGTGCCCAGAGCCAATCGAAGTTCCTTGTCAGGCATTTCTTAAAGAACTACCACTACCCACCTGGTGATCGTGGTGAAGGAGCAGTACAGGAAGCATTTACAAACTGGAAGTCATTGTACAATGTCAGCTTGTGCATGACGTATAGTACGTATTTCGAAGGACATGCATGATGAGTGGCTGATGCAAGTGATACGCCAGCTTCACTCGCGGGTTTGGCGTGGAAATCATATACAGCACCCATTGCATGGTCTGAGGGTGATGCCCTTCTTCGTCACACGCTAGGATCGGTTCGTACTTCTCCCTTTTTCCCTTCACATGCTCAGACTGCTTTTAGCTCCTGATCGCGCTCCATGCATGGGCGGCTATGGAATCATTTGAAGTATTGGGTGTCTTTGGTACGTACCCAGTCAAGACCCTTGTTTAATGTGCTTAATCCATTTTAATTACAAGGTTGGTTCTACGGCGACTTTTTCATGGAGGATTTCCCAGCGCATTTGGAGTATACTGGTATTTTCCGGTACGACCCTGGACGAGATTCTTCCCATCCAACACCCACTCATTGCGTTCTTTCTAGGTACCTTAACAACCCCGAACTTATGAGCGGAGCCTCCTTCCTGGGTCTCGCTCTGATCAGTGGCAGTAAGCTTGTCGGCGTTCTTGCAATCATTAGGTTTTTGTCTTTCTGGTGGTTCCTCCAGACCGTTGAAAAGTGAGTGCCGATCAGAACGACGACGCCCAGCAGGCCCAGTTGCCTTCGAGGACTAACCAACGATCACACAGCCCGCACATGCGAAAGTTATATGGCGAGAGTCTCCGCAAAGAAGCCGGGTTTGTCAAAGTGATCAAAAGCGTCGCTAGCAAAAATGCCAGACTTTTAGAGTCGCGGGCAGGCCGGCATGCACCTGAGATTAGGAGGGTTGCGAAAGAAGTCAAAGGCACATTCGACAAGGTTTTCGAAGAAACTGCCGATGTAGTAGAGGAATTCCTTGCGAAGTGTAAATGCGATCATTGGCGCGCAGTGTCACATATCACTGATGTTGTTGTTGCAGCGAAACCCAGGATATCGGAGGTGATGCAGGAGACCAAAGTTCTTCTCCAACAGTCGCGGGAACGACTTGTTATCACGTCAGTAAGAAGTTGTCAAAATACTGTTTACCTTCTAACGTTCTGCGTTTTCAGTCGCGTTGCCCATGACCTATCATCGTATGACACGACGAAATACAAGATCTCGATTGTCCCTAGTCAATCTGGCGACAGGCGCTTCCATCTCGGCGAAACAATCAAGGTCAACTGGCAAGCTCCTGTCCGGCGCTCCCGTCGTGACTGGGTCGGAATATACAGAGTAGGTAGTTTTGTCTTCCATAACGAGCCCGCTTATGAGGAATTCCCACAGGTCGGTGCCAACAAGTCAACGTTAGTAACAAAGACGTCGTCCTTTGGGATGTGGGTCCCCGTTCATAACGAAGAATGGGATGAGGATGAGCCTTTGGATGGTAATGGTCGTATTACCACTCGAAACAAAGTGCCAGAGCTTGGATCCATCACGTTTGAAGGCTCCGCGCTTCCATGGACCGTCGGTCTGTACGAGGTAATGTCATTGGCATCATCGCTATGTCAAATCAACTTAATTCGAACAAAGGTCCGTTACCATCACGATGGTAAGTATAACGTGTTAAGTCTTGACGGTCCGTTTGAGGTGTATGGTGTGTATCCGACAATTGTCCAGCGTATTCTTATTTAACAATGCCGTTCTATAGTGAGTAAACCAACGACGCTCGATTTGACCTCTGTTCGAGACAGTTTGGTTCATATTGTGCCTCTCTGCCTGGACTCGGATCCTTATCTCATTCCCCTTTCGTGCGGAGGAATCCAAGAACCTACAGACGCAGATTCAGACGCCGCTCGTAATCCGGACGATTTCAGTTTCTGGTCTGAGCGACAGGCCAAACGCATATGCTCTGCCATTGAGCAAGCATTCGGGGTCGAATATGCCCCAGAAGTGGTGATGGCTGATGCTAATTTGAGTGCACTTGCCAACCGGATATTGATCTCAAAGCAGATGCTCGTAGTTCTCGATTCATGATGTTTTTTACCTTCTCTCCGTGGCCTTACAATTGGTTTTTCTGGTTTAAACGGATTGGTGCCTACATAATGTCCCATTTTATGAGTTACCAATAACTACTTTTACAAAGCTTGAATTCAGGGAACCCACCAGCTGAAAAATCTGTGTTGAGCGTATCTCATGGCAAGAAAAAGGATTAGTATCACCCAGTGTGCTATAGTTGCTACATCTAAAACCTGGTTCGGTCACAAAGCGCTCAAAAACTGCTTTTTCACCGAACATGTTTGGTTTAGGCCAGGGTTTTGTTTCATAAATACTTGTTTTGGCTAACCCATTGGTACTGCAGTAGACAAGCGATTTCTTGAGTGCTTTTGCTGATTAGTAGGAAGGCAAGTTCACCGGTCCACAATGGTTTGTCTTGGAATCACCTTATCTGCAGTCACCCATAACATACCATCTTGGGTAAAAGGAGGAACAATCATGTCCACGGGATACAACTATCTCTAGTGAGGTGTATCGAGCGGTCACAGCTAGCACAAAGGATATAATTATCTGCCTTAGGTAACAAGGACTGGGATGTTCGTACGGAAATGGATTATGCTTTATAGTAAGAAAATATCTTGAGTAAGTAAATCAGCGTCGCGACGAGAATATCATTGTAAAATACATAACTACGACGTCGGCCGACTTCACCTGTCGTCCGTTCCTTCCTTCTTGTCACATATCCTCCATTCTTCATCCGTCGGTTAAGCCCGTCGTCGGATGGTTCCTCCGAACCCAACAACTATCGTCGCACACATTGCAATGGAAACGACGCCTAAAGCAGGGTCATCGCAAGCCCATGTCCATGCACGCATATAGCTTGACCAGCAGGTCTCCTTCATTCAAGCAGCAAGTTCAAGTCTCGCTGCGACGTACCACAGCTGCGAAAAGGAGGCCGCCTTTCGAAATACATCGTCCCAAAACAAGCTTCATGCAATGCACCGACGAAGCAGCGCGTTTCATGAGGCTCAGATGACGTGATCTTCGCTGTGCATGACAGTTTCAAGCTCCACCTCTTGTTGTGGTGCGATCGACAGAGAACTGACCCCGCCTGGCGTCATATTGTTCGTAGAGCCGTCCAAAGGGTGGGATGCATGTTGCAGGGACTCGAGAGTAAATGGTGCAAATATTTACGTGTCATGCAAGACGGTTAGGGGTCGGCTAAACCTTATTAGCGCTGCGTACACTAGTGAGCGCGCCAACAATGAGGATGCCGGTACGCGAAAAATCATCAACGATATCGGTAAGGATCTCCGACTAGTAGTGGGTGCCTTCCTGAACGTCTGAGGCGGAACAGCTCACTGGGGATTTGTATCATACTGTATGGTGGCATTGAAGACGACGCGGGTGGATGAAAAGTGTGATATAGAGAACTTCCAAAACAGCTTCTCCAAAGTTACATCTCCGAGTCGGTAATGTTGGAATATTCGATCAGACGTACTTGTGTTGTCCATGAGGTACTCACTTTATGTACACACCCACTTACAATAAGATAGTCCAGTGTGGAAACCAAAGTCCCATTCCATAAGTTGTTAAAATGAAACCTGTAGTTAAGGTTGTAACCGCGTATCATCTACTATCTGGAATTATCGAGCGCACGTAATTAAATTCTAATAGGTAACATACAGTGCGCGCGCCCTGATGAAACATGTCATCCTAACAGTGCCAAAGCCACGCAGCGGAGGACAGTATGGCATCAGCTCCACGTGTACATCCCTCTAGTAAATAGTTACTAGTTTCTGGAAAGTCGGTCCAGATGACGTACTATAGCACATAAAAGCCTCGCGTTCGATGGCAACCGCCAGCGAGATGGTGTTTTCCACGAGAGAAGTGGCTTTAAGCATACAACATGAGATTGGATTAATCAAAGGTAGTAGATAAACGCCATTAAAATAGCGATGCGTGGATAGTCAGTGTCCGCAAAAGTCAAAAGTTACAGCCATAAACGCAGGACAAGCGTTTTGAGCGAACTAAGTGACAAAGAGTCACCTTTTCGGCAAACACCGACCTCTATAATACTCCAACACCACTGACAGTACTTCACTATAAGCTCGCAGTCTTCTTCATCGTAAGTGGCCCTGAACGAATACACCGCCCTTTGTTTTAACTGATTGTTATTCGCAGTATGGTTGCAAGCGAGAATGTCCGGGCAAGGCAGAACTCGCGGTCTCCTCTGTCTTCTACTCAAGCTCCGTCTCCGTCCGCGAATGACATGGAAACTATACATATTCGGGACAAACGAATCGTCAGGACACCTGTCCCCTCGCGGGTCGGTGTTCATCCGTCCCTCATGGGACAATCACCAGCCCTGGATTTTATTCACACCACTACAACTGAACAGTCACCAGTCGCCGTGCCTCCAGGAACAGATATTACGATTCAACTTCAGACTGAACTGGTAGATACCGCCAACGAACTGTACCGCAAAAGCATCGAGGGTCATTCACGTGCTGAAGGATGCGCAGGAAAGGCTCCCGAGCGCAGTTTGACAATGCCGTCCCCACCATATCCAGAGATGTTCGCTAGGGCACAAACACGAAAGTTGACAGATGAGGAGTATTGGTCTTCGTTTCCGCCGCACATAAAACAATTTGTACGCAGTATTGCTCCTAGTCTCATGCGAGGCTTGTTGATGAGCACCCAAAGGCGCAAAAAATGTACAATGTTGCCCACCAGATGGTACAGTCCGACGCGCTTCTGAGGACTGCATCTGAAACTACGACGACCGGGAAGACTAGTAAGAACGTTCCGGGGTACTCCCCAGGAGCGTATCCTTCCCTACCTTTTGATCCATCAATATTCTCCGATCCCGAGTTCACGTCGTCGGTAGCTGCACTGTGCACTGCTCCGCTATCACAGAGCCACCTACGTCGTGGACCTGTTGAGTTCGAGCAAGGAGGGCACGAGTTTATCGAGGATGACTATTGCAGTGAAGATGCCGCCGACAGCGACTGTGAAGATCAAGACCTCGATGAGCACGAGTTCCATCTGCAGAATCTTTCTGCACGTCCGACACCAGTTTCCTGTCCCCCGCATTGTTGTGGATCGTCGCCTGCGACACTTGTACAGGCAGTTCTGAGCTACGAGGAAACGGTTTTGCAGAGTAGGCGGTCGTCTGCTGACTTGAGCACTAAGTTATCAATGCTTGCTGTACCAATGCCAGCAGCAACGGTTGAACAATTGGTGTCTTGTAAGAAAAACAAGAAAGTTTCAACTGTTATAATCCCGGCGGCGAGTGCCGAAAATTCGGTGTTGCCGGGACATGGGGGGGAGTCGGCAGGTTCGGCAACGGGATCGGCGCTGGAAAAGGGTAGTGGAAGGACCGGTGGAGAATTGATGAAGCGTCCACTGCCTCTCACCGCGAACGCCATGCCTGCAGCACGAGCAGCGACAAAAGAAAATATATCTACAAATCCACCACCGAGCTCCCGTGCACAGGGAAAACAGCCTATGTCGTATGCACCGCAGACGGCAGCAGCAGCGACCACTACACCCACAGCAGCGACCGCCCCCGTTAATGGTCAGCAACCAGCAAGGACTGCTCGGGCGGCATCAAAGGCTCCGATTCCCGCTCATGCCTACCAACATAATCATTCCCATCACCATCCATCGCCTCCATCGTCCAATGCATCTGTGCCACAGAAACATCGTCCTCCGGCAGCCTCTGCCCCAAGTAAATCCTCTCAGAACAATTCCAAGATCTGGAGTACCAGCTCGACAGAGGAGCGTGAACGTATTAAAGAGTTCTGGCTTGGTCTGGGCGAGGATGAGCGGCGCAATTTGGTTAAGATCGAGAAGGATACAGTTCTCCGGAAGATGAAAGAACAGCAGAAGCATAGCTGTAGTTGTGCGGTCTGTGGCAGGAAGCGGTCGGTACCCATTTTTTTTGATCTCGTTCATGAAAATTTTTACTGACACGCGCGCTCGTCTTTCTACGTGTCCTTTCATCGCCGTGGACTCATCTGGCGTTCGTGTGCATGTGTTTTCGATGGCTTTAGACATGCGATCGAGGAAGAGCTAGAGGTACTGTACGATGCTTATTACGAGGAGCTAGAACAGTACGCGAACTACCAGCAGCGCTATGTCTCCTCCGGTGGCACCATACCCCCTCCCCCCGGACCTGGTCCGTTCCCTGGAAGCGTTGAACTCGATAAGAACGGCGCTGTTGTGGACCATCTCAAAAACAAAGCCTCCCACCATCCCCCGCAATCTAATCGAACACCAGCTGTAACGAACGGCCGAAAACCTGCGAAACACGAGAGTGAGTTCGATGATGACGAGGGGGATGATGACGAATATGAGGAGGAGGAAGAGTATGAGGAAGATGAAGAGGAGGAAGAGGAGGAGGAAGAAGAAGATCCAGAAGAGGAGGAAGAAGAGGTGAAACCACGAGATCGACGTAATGCTGGCGTTCGTGGGCGAAAGCCCGCCGTAAATAACACAAAGGCGAATGGTCGAGACGGGTTATTCAATCTAGGGAGCAGCCTCACTGTAACCGGTCAGTCAATCTTCGACCCCGCGCATGGTGTCCCCTCATTTGACCTTTGTAGGCCCAGGTAACATCTTAACAGTTGCAGATGATCTCCTCAAGAATGACGGGCAGAAATTCCTGGAGATGATGGAACAGCTCGCAGAGCGTCGAATGCAGCGGGAGGAGGAAGCAGCGGCTGACATAGAAGACGAAAGTGATGAAGAGGAGGACGAGGAAGGAGACGACGACGATGACGACGAAGATGAAGAGGATGATGACGAGGACGATGATGACGAGGAGGTACGTTTTTTTTTGCACCCTGACCGTTGTCTTTCTTTTTATTAAAAAAATACTTCTGCAGGTTTTGACTGAGGAGCAGAAAATGGAGGAGGGCAAGCGGATGTTCTCCATTTTCGCTGCTCGAATGTTTGAGCAGCGTGTCCTCCAAGCCTTTCGAGAAAAAGTTGCACAGGAGCGTCAAATGCAACTCTTGCGTGAACTTGAGGACGAAGATAAGTTATCAAAGGAGCGAGAGGCAAAGAAGCAGAACCAGAACCAGAAGAAGAAAGCCAAGAAAATGTGCGTTTCTGCGTTCCGCTAGTGATTCGTACCCGCGATCTAACGGAATGGAAACAGACTTCAAAAGCAAGTCAGGGAAGAAGAGCGAGCCGCCAAAGCTGCTGAGAAGGCTGCTGAGGAGGCTGCTATGAAGGCTAAGCTGACAGCCCAGGAGGAAGCGCAGCGGAAGAAACGCGAGGAAGAGCGTGCTCGTCGTGAAGTTGCCCGTAAAGCAGCAGAAGAGGAGAAGCAGCGTAAAGAGGAAGAGCGTCGTAAGCGCATCGCAGAGGAAAAGGAGCGAGAAGCCGAGCGAGAGCGCAAACGCAAAGAGAAGGAAGAGAAGGCAAAGCAGGAGCGCCGAGAGCGGGAGGAAAGGGAGCGCAAGGCTAAGGAAGAAAGGGAGGCCAAGATGGCTGCTGAAAAGGTTGTCCGTGACGCCGCTCGAAAGGAACAGCAAGAGAAAGAAGAACGCGAAAAGAAGCTTGCGAAAGAGAAAGAGGAGAAGGAGAGGGCTGAGAAGGAACGGCTTGCCCTGCAGCAGCAGCGAGCTGTCAAGGCGAGCACCCGCACACCAACTTCTCCTCATGCTTCAGGCTCTACGCAACGCACCCAGAGCAACAACGGTTCTTCTAAGAAGATTCTCAATAAGCCTACTCCTGTCACGCCCACTTCGTCTGGAAGTACGCCGAGACCATCTCAGCAGCAGCCACAATCACAACCACCGCGTCCTATGCTCTCTAATTCTCAACCTGCAACTCCCGTTGCATCCTCCATGCAAAATCATTTCCCTCCACCCTCCACACCCTATTATCCTGTTGCTCCTAGCATGGTACCTCCACCTCCTGGCGGGTTGTCCCCACGTCTACCATATGTACCTCCTCAAACTCCATTTGGAATGTTCGGTCAAGGGCCGTCAATGCCACCGCCAGGACCTCCTCCCTCCCTCGCTCCATCTGCGCTTCCTCGCAATTTCGGTTCGCCCACACCCTTCGATCCTGGCTTCAGCCGTCCCCTGGCTCCTACAACCCCCATTGGCCCGCCTTCGAAGGCTTCGCAGAACCCTCTTGCTTCACCAACGATGTTAGCACCAGGACCTTCTAGGCGAACGTCTATGGCCGACCATGGCCCTGTGGCACGGCCCGTTTCTAGTGTTCCGATAGCTCCACTTATCGCACCTCCTGCACCTATTGCACCCCTTGCACCTATTGCGCCTCCTGCCCCCATTGCCAGGCCAATGACCGGGGATACGTCTGGGTCAGGTTCTCCTAGTCGTCGCTCTCCGAGTCCGAAGGGCACCCTTGGGTCTTCTGCTCTTGCAGCCGATGATGATGAGGTTGTTCCTCCACCCGGGCGGCGCATCGCTCCGGGTGTAGTGGGTCAGTCCTGGGGCGCTAATGCTAGCCCACGGGCAGTTGTTGGAGACAATCGACCCCCTTGGGGTCCCCCAGCACCACCAGGTTTTGGTCCCCCTCGTCCTCCAATCGGGCCTTCATTGTGGGGCAATGTGAGCCCTGCGTCTGATTGGCAGGCACCTGGGAGTTTCTTTCCCAACTCTTTTGTGAACCATATTAACTCATCTCCACCTCATACTGGTAACTGAATATTGCTGGCATAGTAGCCAGATAGTCAGCCTTTCCTTTTTATTGTTCTTTGATACTCTCCTTTGTCTTTTGCTCTATTTGCAGCACCATCCTTCGATTATGATGTAATGCGACGACAAGCAGAAATACATTATAAAGATGTCAGACTGGCGTGAACGTCAGTTACATGATGCATACTATAGTAACTTGCTCGATGCTGCCGGAGCGACTCTACTACGAATGAGCTTTATGATATACAGAGGAAGAGCGCTGACTGCGACGATGACAGCCACTTTCCATGCAAAGCGAGTGGACACGACAAAATCGAGGTCTACAAAAGCATGAGCAATCCACCAAAATAAATGACGATGTGTTCACGCACCGAAGTACTCTGGTAAGAAGGCGATGCTAATAACGTAGAAGAAAAGTGTGACCACTTGCGAAATGACCATATATATATGCCTGCCCGGTTATTCAGAACGTGCCTTCCGAAGAATGGTCGATGAATCTTACCAAGTTGTGATTTCTAATGCGACCATGATGAGTTCGTTGATGACCAAGGCCGTGAAAGAAATGGACACGATGTTTAAGAATTCGGTTTCAAACAAGAGGAGGGATATGATCATGATGGCGGCGCCTGCAGAAATGATGATCAACTAGGTGGAATCTGGGAATGGAGTGAACGAACTGACCTTGGTAAACACTAATCATCAACCATTGGAAGAATGTCTTGTAGGACAGAGCGCGCCCCTACAGCCGGCTGTCAGTATGGCATAAAACTATTCGGGGAATTAACTGGCCTTGGTCAGTTCTTTATATAATTCCGGGTATATCAGTGCAAGATCCTCGTTTACATCACGATCCAGGACCAAGGAAAATACGGGGGCCATCGTATAGATCGTTGCATACCCCACCATCAACCATCCCTGATACAGCGCAATTGGGGCAAAGTAGAATATAGCCGAGAAAACAGCTTGCATTATCGAGATGATGAGACCACGGTGGATGACAAATTGAGCAAGTTTCGCAGAACGACGGTATGAGTTACGCCCATGCCACATGAGGAGCTTAGTGAGGTAACTGAACTGGGTGACGGAGAAATCGGCGGCGAGGGATGCTTGCTTCCCTTCTTTTCCAACAATCCCGACTCCTACACGAATCAAATTTTAGGAAAAGATTGTTTCAAACTATTGCTTAAAGGACTCACCGACGTCAGCAGCTTGTATCATGCTGACATCATTGCCACCATCTCCAATACAACAAACCCGTTTCTTAGTGTGATGCCTGATTAATCGTGCTACATCTGCTTTCTGCGTGGGAGAGCATCGACAAGCAACGACGGCTGATAATTTTGTCGAGATCTCGATGAACTCGTTCTTATAAAGGTTCAAACAGAGCTGAGTAGATGAAATAAGTATAGGCACGGTCATGTGTCCAAGCAAGAAAAACAGCACCTGTAGCGACTCGCCATCGATGACCAAACAACAATCCAGCTTCGACTGCAAAAATTCTAGCTCGTCTCGGACCTGATCAGAAGTCTTCACTATAAACTTAAAGCATGAGCGGGTAACAAATACAAGAAGGGAGAAAACTCACACTTGGCTACCTCGTGAATATACTGATTCCGCGCCACCAACTTGGTCGAAATGGCAATGCACCGTGCCGTCTCGATCTTATCGCCCGTGAGCATCCAAATCTTGATGCCCCCATTCCTGAGTAGCTCAAGCGTCCCTTTCACGTCGTCCTGCAATTTATCCTCGACGCCCGTCACACCAAGAAGCTCCAAATCGTGCTCAAGGTGCTCCGCGATAACCGAAGCCATTACCTCGCTGCGTCCATCGAGCCGAATGCTTGCAGCATGATGAGCGGTCTTAAACGCCGCATACTGCTGTGATGTGAGCTGCTTGCGTGCGATGACGAGCGTGCGCAGGCCCTCGCGTGCCATGTTCCCCGTCTCCTCTTCGAGCCAGTCGTTCCGTTGCACAATACGAGTCATAACGACATCGGCGCCCTTTTGCATGAAAAGCACCTCGCTGCTATGAGTGTCTCGCACGACAATGCCCATGCGCTTTGACTCGCTCGTGAAGGGGAATACGTCCAGGATGTCGTAGGTGAGGCGTGCGCCGGTTGGCGTCTGGAGCTCTATGCGTGTGCGATCACGGAAGACGAGAGTAAGGCCGACGCTCTCTGTCCACTTGACGATTGCAACTTCATCTGGGGAGGAGGCTTGGTAGGTCACTGAGCCATCGTCGTTGGTGACCGGAGTGACCTAGGTTTCGATGGGTAAACCAAAGAACAGGACGAAGGGAAAGAAAAGTGACCCACATTGTGGCAGAGTGCAAGGCCAAGAACCACATCACGGAGCCTTGACGACATATCCCTCCGTCCTCTCATGGCAAGCTGTGCGCCTGTAGCCAATGAACTGTT
Organism: Rhizopogon roseolus; assembly: GCA_930272055.1. Classification (NCBI taxonomy): domain Eukaryota; kingdom Fungi; phylum Basidiomycota; class Agaricomycetes; order Boletales; family Rhizopogonaceae; genus Rhizopogon; species Rhizopogon roseolus. The sequence continues at coordinate 63,569 of CAKNEV010000017.1, forward strand.
CCTTGCATGAACTACATTTTCATGACCGTCAGTCTACCTGAATAACAACGATAGGGGTGCGAATACGCGCCTTGATCTGCCCCAAATGCATTCGCAAGCTGGTGTGCAACTTCATCCATGCTGTCAAAACCATAGGACATGGTGCCCATGTGTAGCTTCCTCATCTCCATCTCTAATATGATCGTCAGCCATCCTTATGCATGATAATACCACAAGGAAAACATAATGTGTATAATGGGCCCTGAAGAGCATGATTACAGCAAGAAAGTTTTACGCACCATTTTGCGTAAGGGTTCCAGTTTTGTCGCTAAGAAGGTATTCTATGCGTCCAAGTTCCTCAGGGAGTGTACTCGTGCGAACGATCGTGCCAGGAATCTCGGCGTCATTCATTATTTGCTGTGCGTAGACCGTCTTACCCATATCAAGATTTACTCGTAAGCTAGGATTTCAACGTGAGTATTATACTTGGGAGTAAAACGGTACTCGGGGAGACATACCTGATAGGAATAATAGATGAAAACAATATGAGGAAACGGAATATATAGATATACCACAGTCCCCTGAACCCGTTCAGTGCAACGAGCACAAACGATAGTGCAAACGTCACCGCGCAAAGAATCTACACGTGCCTTGCCATCAACCCTCCCTTTCACATCATTATGTCCGAGCCTACCTTTGCAAGTCTGTTGATCTCCAGATCCAGCAGCCCGACCTTTGTCTCAGGATGGCTAGTGTTCATGACGGCGCGTGTCTCAGACCCCGTATACACGATGAATCCAACAGCAGATCCCGCAGCCAAGACAGTGTTACTCCACAAGACATTTTCCGCGGACAGGGGTTCGACAGTGGGAACCTGCACCATGGGCACATCATCAACAGAGTGCGCGCGGGGCGAATTGATCGTGAACGTCCCTATGAACGTGTGGATGTCCTTAATTGGGGCGTCGGCTGAGGTTCGAATGCCGAATAAATATCTACAAAAAGGACATGATGAGGGAACACGCACCATACACTTCCGCGTCCAAATCTAGCAGTTCCCTGTCATCGTGAAGTTTCTGAGCTGCGGGGACTGCAACGCGGAGCTTCCAGTCCGTCTCGCCGTCAAGTTGGTCGGTCCTAATGAAACACGTTCCAGAAACATCGCTCGTGCGCAGAAGGACCATGTCTGCCGGTACGCGCTGATTCTTCTCCAACAGGACAAGGTCACCCACTTTGAGGGAAGATGAAGGGACAGAACGCGTATGTGGACCTCTGTCAGACGAGGGGACGAGAATGAGGTATTTTTGGGAGTTTGCTTCACGGTCACGGAGATTGCGCTTGTAGTCATCGTAGGCTTCTTTGCCCATTGTGACGCAGAGCACGAAGGCCAGAGGGGCGACATATGTAACAATGAATCCTGGGCGCACATGAGGTCACTCAAAGCTGGTATGAGAGGAATATGCGTACCAATCTTGAGGGCGGGAACGAACTGGGAAAGTGCGACAAGAAGGAAGTAGAGATTGAAGAAGAACTTGAACTGTTCGTATATGACGATAGGAAAAAAGGTGAAGATGTTGTACTTCTGATTTCGCACAACGTTTGGCGGGAACTTGGATTGAAATTTCTCTGCGAACCGTTACCTGAGCAAATACTTCGGTGAGATAGCGGAGAAATCATACCTCCCGGGCGGAATGGTATTGTCCTAGACTTGTCCTTGTGCGTTCGCGTGCCCGATGTCGACAAACGCTGCTCCCGACATGAGACTGTAAAACTACCCAGACAGACGACTACTCACCCTGGACGGTGCCTGAAGTGGTTTTGACTGTTCACCCGCATTTCCCTCTTCCACGTCCTCCGGCGTACGCTCCCCATCCCCCAACAATGTTGCCTCCTCACCAAACTCGTCTGCATCCACGTAGCGTTCGCGCTGCTTGCCCTTTCCCTTCCCCTTTATGTTCACATTAGTGCTGCGCGTCGCAGCAGCCCTCAGAACGCCTGTGTGCATCTCGGTACTGTCCTCCTGGGCGTCGTTCAAAGGAGCGTACCCGGCTCGTATCTTCCCTATGCGTCCGAGAGAGTGCAACGGGATATCAGACATCAATGTCGACCCGAGGCCAGTCCCACGCAAAAGTCAAAGTTGCAGACCAACTAGTTGATAGTAATGTCGGTGGAAATGTCGGACCTCCTTGATGTGTGATGGCTGTGAAGCAAGCAACTGGCAGAAAATGCGCAGGGGTGTGTCAAGCACTTGGCTGCGCGTCTGTTCTCTCGCGTAAGACCACTCAGAAACCCAGAGATGTATAGATCAAGGAGCTATCGGCATATAAACAAGTTATATAGACCGAGGAACAACGTTATGCATTACACCAACTTTCTGTTGACCCTAGTGGTAAAATTGCCACTGAATCTGGTCCAAAGGCTTCACTAGACACCCAAATGTAATTGCAGTAGTGCAATGAAGTAAATGGATATTTTTATACTGTAAGGCGCAGTGGTCTATCAATAGTATCATCTAGTTCAAAGCCCAACTTCATCTGCGAACGGTAATGCTTGCACGCTGCCTACAGCAACAAACGTAGGCCTAGCTTTCGTAATTCCAGCGACAGACTGGATGTACAAGTAAGTTAGCCGCACAACGCGATATCCAAGGAAACAAACCTTTGAGAATGCAGCAGCATCAATCTTGTCTATCGACGCCAACGTTGCTTCAATCGAAGGGTTCGAGTTCGCAAAGACCTGTAACCACGGCGTCCTCAGAAATCTGACACAACCCTAATTCAGGAACAAACCTTGGTGCTGAGAGTGCTGAAGATCCCGTCACGACCATCCAGAGAGCTGGCTGCAGCGAACTTGGCCTTGGCTGCAGCCATTTTAAGCGCGTCGCCATTAAGGCTCGTCGACTCCTTCAGTGCCTTAGTAGCGACCTTAGCAGCCTCTTTCACGCCCTCAGCATTCGAGCCCTGGACGAGCAGACCAAACAATGTTGCGTCCGAATATGGCATCAGCACGGGCTGCACGGATGTCCCTTCAGGAATAGCACCAGAAATGGGCGAGAGGCCCTGTGACCATTTGACGGATGGCTGAGGCGAGAGGTGGGCAGAAAGGATAGCAAGTGCAGGGTCCGCAGGGCCAGCAGCACCAAAACCAATAAACACCGTTTCAGGGCCACCATGCGACTCCACTCGGGTCTCACCACCAAAGTACGCCGACGGTTTACTCTCGACAGCCCCGCTGCCCACAGACACACCTGCAAGCGCTTTCTCGACCAGCTGTGTAAGTACAGCAGAGTCGATACCGGTACCCAAAACAGCGATATTGCCCTTGCTGAATGCACCCGCTGCGAATTCTTTAACATCTTCGAGGGAGACATGGCTGTGAGGGGACGCGAAGAGGGAGGACCCGAGACCGGATCGGAAAGCCAGCGAGTGTGCGAGCTCAAGTGCGCGTGTTGCGGGGTCTTGCGAGGCAGCAGTACTCTCGGCTTCGACTACAGGGAGGACGTACTCCTGGAACTCATGCCGCAGGAACTTGCCAGACGAGAGGAAGGAAGAGATGAGATCCACGAAAAATGGCCTGCAGACAATCATAGTCACATTAGAATTGACGCATGAAAAATTATGGACGCGAAAGAAACGAACTCATCACCGCGCAGGAATTCGGAAGTAAGTGCCAAATATTCGCGGGACAGACTTGCAGAAAGGATCCCACCGTATAATTCGCTCTCCCTGACCGTGCCCAATGTCGACCTTTTGGCTGTGCTCTACATAGAGCTACATGAGAGCGCGTATTCAAAACAGAGTATGGAACGCACCTTGAAGGCAAAGTTTTTCAGTGCATGCGCGACACCAGGCTTGGGTTCGTATCGGCTTCCGGCCTTAACGAGGAAAGTGACAGCGGCAGTGGGCTGACCGTTGTCGACTGCGGCGACCTTGACTCCAGCGCTGTCGACGACAGTGGCGAAGCTGCGCGCGAAGGCCGACGCTCTTCTTGCAAGCATTTGTAGAGAATGAAGTGAGCGGGATGGATATTACTTTGGAGCTGAACTTGCAGAGAGCGGAGTTGGCTCAGCAACAAAACGCGGTAGATTCCGTGTTCGTCCGAGATTTTGCTATGTCCGCACCACAATCGGAAGGTCTTCAAGTTCATATGCGAGCGAAATTCCACATCGTTTGGGAATCACAGTTATATTTTGAGAGTATTCGACAACAGTTTGCAAAGGCAACAAAGCGCACACTTGACAGCAATGAACAACAAAAAAGCAAGAAAGCAGTCATACAATTCAAGCACAAGAAAGCAATTTGAAAGCATCAACATCTACAATCTCCTGGCCCACGCGGTGTGGTAGACCCCAACCAGCCCGCGGACGTTCTCTATGTCATGAATGAACCCATGAACAAGAGCGTCAACCTCGGGCTGGGTCATCCCCGTCTCACGGAGCATGGGTGAGAGGTTCTCCGCAAACACCTTCAACGCGGCCAAGTACTTCTTCCCAACACGCCTCATGGTGCTGTCAGGGTGCCAATCCCCGATGGGGACATGGAACGTCTGAATGACCGGTACCGTGAACTTAAGAGAGTGCACCATGAAGCGAGGGATTCTGTCGGCGATTAGATTGAGGTGGCGGAGCGTGAGTAGGTGATTGACTATGTCGTAGAAACGCCGTGCGTGAGGCGCTTGATGAGCGGGGTCAGACGGGAAGTTGTGGGCAAAGTCGATAGAGCGACCAATCTCGCCCGAAACGAAGATACCGCCGGGACGGAGCAAGCGAGCTACTTCTTGGAGGAGCGCTGGATAATCCGTAACCTGTAGGTCCATCGCCAATGAATTAAACGAATGCAGTAATGTGATTGATGAAGACGCACAGCAAGGTCTATATTACGAGCGTGGATAAAGTCCATGGCTCCGTCGTTCCACCGGAAACGTTGCGTAATATCATGGATCTCGAATTGCACATTAGGCTCGGGCTGCCTAGTCGCAATTGGAACTGCAGAGGAGTAATTTGCAACAGTTGATATGCGGCGATCAGCGAACTCACCGATATCGACCCCATAGATCTTTACATGGGGAAATAATCTTGCCATATCCATTGGCCTGGAGGAAGGAGCAGTGTATGAAAAGCACAGATCACAGGTTTATCAATTGATCGCGTACCAAATTCCTGTGCCAGTCCCCAAATCGAGGACACGTTGTTGCACGCCATTGTTGAGGACCTCAATGACTGGTCCAACAAAGTGGCGCCCGACGATCTCGCGCAAGATACTGTGAAGATTGTTCAATCTCTAATGGAATGTGAGTCACTTTCACTGAGTTGGCTGTGCAGGACCTACTCCTTGCTCATGTGCGTCGACAGGAAGTGGATAAGGCAAGGTACCATGAGAATGGAAGAGTCTCCCGTCCCGCTCGGAGAAGTGGTCCGGGAAGTCGTTGGCTTCGAGCTCAGTCACGTCAGAGGACGCGTCTGAAGCATCATCTTCATCTGTAAAGTGGAGTTGTGTGAGGAAGGAGACAGGTTTTTTTAACGGGTGGACGGACCGTGCGGCATATCGTCAGTGTAGTCAATAGCCATGAACGGGATGGGGAGTATGAAAAAACTATTATACACGTCGGGTTGATTGTAGGTCCAGGTGGTAGTTGTTGGCAAGACTACGAAATTGGACGGCGCAATTCCCTGAGTTGTGTGCTGTTTTATACGGATAGTAACTCAGCGAAACAGGGTAGAAGGGTGAACACGAGGTCACAATCAAGCGGCCCTTTTGAGACCTGGTTGAGATGGGAAAGATCCAGCAAAAAGAACGTGTTGGCGTCGGTAAATAGAGGTGGAGGGTTAGGATGGGCTAGGATGAGGAAGGGAATGGGAACATTTGTAGGTTACGAAGAGACGGTCTTTGGAAAAGAGAAAAGTAAAAGACCGAGAAGCGGCCCATGGTTGAATCAGATAAGTGTAGTTGGGTTGGGTCAGGAACATCGTGAGGGATCATGATGAAGGGAGACAACAGTTACGTTATTGGCCGAATCGCCTCAGCTGACAATTACCAGACAACGACACAAGAAGGTCGTGGCAGGATATCAGATATCATGCATAGGCTGGCCACAGCCGTGGCTCTAGCAGACGCCCAACGGTTAGCGCCGTCAAATGCAAATTCACCAACTTGATCCTGCTTCATGTTTTTCCCCCATTCAGTTTCCTCAGGGCTGGTGCCCTGCAGCTTTGGTTATAACAAAGCATATTTTTGTGAGTCACAGTATTTTTTTGGCGTCTGACCGCGAGCATTTATTGCGCATCACCTGCAGGAATAATTCAGTTCGTGGGATTTGTAGCCTCCCATGGTCCGCACTCGGCGTTGCTACAACGTAGCGTACAGCGCACCTGCCAGCAAGTGGTGATTCCGCTACTAGTATTTGCCGATTTCTCTGCGCAATAGCTCTTTTGAAGAGTTCCCCCCGCCAATCTGCTACGAACTGGCTAAGCTGATTTTGAAGGTGAATGTCATGTTGTTTCTGGAGGTGGCTGGTTTTTTATGATTTTACTTCCGTAGAACTTGAACTATCCCCGCGACGCGAGGCGGCGGTCACGTGCATGTCCATGTGTTTTTGTTGTGGACTCCTATAAACGACGCGTCCATTCGTGGACTTTCCCCTTCTTTACCCTACGCTTCATCTGCCATCTCATTGCACTTACTTACATACAAACGACGTTGGATGGAAGACATCGATGCATTCTTCGCTGAACAAGAACAGCGCATGAACCTTCCTGACGAGGACGTGGACGAATACATACGTGCACGATTAGAAGATCTCCGTAGGAAAAGGTGCGCCACAGCTTTTCACTCTCTTTCTCTCTAGCTTATCTGCCATATTTTCTGTAGGATGACGGACACCCATCACGCTATCGATCATGCGATTCGCACACAAAGTCCAGATGACATGCGCAAAGCTGATGCATCGTGGCATAACTCCGACCTCTTCCACACTTCTGCTACAGATTCAGTGACCTCAAAGCAACTGATCCCGGAGGAAGAATTGCTCAGGCAGCGAGTCTTCTTCACTTTCTCATGCAGTTTTTACAAATTAAAAGATCACCCACTCCACAGCCTGAAACGCAAATCTGCCGAACACGACCCTTCAGCCAAGGAGAAGAAACCAAAGCTTAATGACACGTCACGGTCGTCCATTTTCCCTCTTCCATTCTCACGCAGTGATACTGAGCATGCTCCGGAGTACGTCGTATAGTCCCTTATCTGGTTTTCGAATCTAGTCTCTATGTCACTCAGCTAACAAATTTGGACCATTGAAGCCGTTCCACCTCGACTAAATCGCAGTTGGGCATAAATGCTAACCCAACATCGCAACTTGCGGCCCATGGGAAGCTGACGGATACCCCATTCGAAATGACACTATCTTCTCCTGGCCGGGGCACTCATTGCGGGTCAGTCGATGACCAATTTACTACGAGCTCGTCACGGAGGCAGAGCTCCAACAATTACCCACACGCGAACGCACTTGAGTCACCCAAGCTCCCGGTAAATCATGCAGGAAATACACCATCTCCGGCAGGGCCAATGCCCGACGTCTCCACTGCACAAGCTCGCAAACGAAAGGTAGCTAGGCTCGCGGCTCATGATGCCACTAGCGATCAAGAAGCTACAAATAACAACAGGAGATTGTCTTTTGCTCGGGAGGCCAGCCTACAGATCGATTGTCCGGAGTATCTAGACGCTTGTACTAGCAATATTACAAGCCCCCCCAATTCTCCCGGTAGAGCATTTGGCCGCTCAAACAACGCTGCTTCGGATAAGGACGGTACTGAACCCTCTTCCAGACCAACAGCTGTCAAACCTCCAAAAGTCCAGAAGACTGTGAGCAGCTCCCGAAAAAAAACCGATACTTCAAAGCAAAATAAAGACCGGAAAACCAAAGGAAAACCCGCGCTTGTCACGCCACTCGAATATGCGAGGAAATTGCAGCTAAACTTCGAGTTGGGAAAGAAGCGCAAATCTGACTACCTCAGGGGCAAGCAAATTTTTTATGTCGGTGGGGACATGCAGTATGCGAGTTCCAACACGCGCGGCCGCATGGATTACGTGAGTTTGCCTTGCCTTTATTTTACTCACCTCCCATCGCTTGAGGCGATATGTCAACAATATACTGTGTTTGGGGTCCGCCATAGCACAGCTTCAGTCTGTGATTTGAAACCCGTCTTTTAATGCCGTCGTGGATGGTGGCGTGCACGCGTTGTTATTACGGAACTATTGTCTTCTTTGCAACGCTAACATGACACCTTCTAGATCGTCAAGCACGGTGGTACTTTAGTGCCGTTATACGATCCCTCAACGGTGACTCACATCGTGACGGATGCAACCACTCGTCCGACACTGAGATCCCTCGGACTGAAATCATTAAAGGAAATCCCTGATCATATTCCCACAGTCAGATGGAGTTGGGTAATATCAGGGTATGGTCGTTCTGGCTACAGCAAGATTATGCGCGCCGAGGAGGCCAATACTACGAAAGGCAAAGCTAAGGCTACAAATGATGATGACGATGACGAAAGCTGTCTTGATTTTGAGTTCTTACACGCCGCATTCCCTGAACGTATAGACGCGGGAAGAAGCTGGCTGAAGAAAGGCAAAGGAAAGCAGGTGCCAGCGGTGGGCCAAGCAAGTCCCTCTGCTAACGAGCTTGCAGGGGACTTCAGTCGAATTTCGTGAGTCTACTGTCTGTTTTCTTTGAATATGTTTTTATGTATTTTTAGTTCGTTCAGTGAAGGACATCCAGCTGGAAATCAACAAGATTCAATGTCTAAGCTAGTCGTTCTTCCTCCTGCCCCTCTTTATCTCCTTCCCACGGGAAATGAAGCTTCCAGGACAGCTGTCCATGCTATTGAAGTCCGAAGCGGTAGCGAACGCAAGTCGCCGCCTGCCACAGATGATCCCCTTGCGGAGTTTTATGAGATAGCGAAGGCACGACGAGATCAATCTGTGAGCAGCAACAATATCATCCTGGGGTTTCTGACTAAATCAATCATTTCCAGAGAGATCTTGGAGAGAGCGAGCCCGACGAGAGTGATGATGATGACTTTTCGGAATATCCGGCACAGGTGCCTCGGCGCGTGAGTAGCTGCTTTCTGATCTCCTGAAGTGACGTCACACATTGTGTCCCTGCAGGGTTTTACATGTGATCGAAAGGAGCCTCAACAACGCGAATGCGTAAATCAAGATATCATCGTTAAGGTTTAGTTCATTTGTGTTTGGTTAATATCCACAACCTTATCAAGCGCTCGAAAACAGTTGGAGGAGCTCATGGAATTGCACAAGGCAAAACTTGGCGACGAAGATCGCTGGCGAGTGTACAGCTATTCAAAATGTACGTTAAAATTTCCATGCAGGGGAATGGTCAGTGCTGACCCTGATAGGCATTTGTGCCTTGCGCAATTATCCCAAGAAAATCAAGTCGTTCGATGAGGCTCGGTCAATCAATGGCGTCGGCGAGAAGACTGCCAAGAAGGTGTGTATCCAGTAACGTGTTAGTATTCCCGTTATAGAACACTTCTTTATGGATAGATTATGGAAATTATCGAAACTGGTAACCTGAGGCGCATCGGGTATGAAAAAACGGATGATGTCGCAGCCATTAACCTATTCCAGGGCATATATGGCGTTGGTATGGAAGATATCCGCTTTTAGTTATGTTCATTACCTGATCAGAGCACAGGCCGGCAAATATCATCCATGTGGTACAATAATGGTTGCCGATCGCTGGATGATATTAGGGCTCGGAAAGGTGGCATCAAGTTATCTCCTGCGCAAGAGATCGGTCTGCGGTTCTATGATGGTTGGCTGTCCATCTCTAGTTGTACTAGTGCATCTAATTTTATTTTTCTGGTCAGATATCAATTCTAGAATGCCCCGCAGCGAGGCGGAAACGATCTTCAACATGATCAAACCCATTGGTAAGTCTTCTTCTGCGAGTCATTGACGACCTATTAGACTTGACGTGACACGGACAGCCCTTGGACTCGACGAACACATTTACATTGACATTATGGGTAGTTTCAGAAGGTATACAGTGGTTCCACTTTTACTGTCATGCATTCACTTTCTTCAACAGGGGCAAAGCTACTTGTGGCGACATTGATATCATAATCACTCGACCAACATCCGACGGAATGACACATGCAGGTAAATGCTCGGCCTCCTTGTGACATTATATCCCTTTACTGAGAATATCTACCTAGGTCTTCTTCCTGAGTTGCTCGCTCGTCTACATGCTACGAAGATCCTAACAGAGGACCTCGCTTTGCCTGACGATTTTTCCGCTCTTGAATTATGCTATCGTGGATTATGCAAGCTTCCCGAACCAGATGCAAAACGTCGCCGTATCGATATATTATGTGTTCCATGGGAGAACAGAGGAGCAGCCCTCCTTTACTACACGGTAAGCAACTCGCCCCTCAGCGCGCCCCGCGACGTGACGTGATGTGACCATGCGAATATAGGGTGATGATATCGTAAGTTTGTTTAAGCATGCTGGATGATAAAGCGATATTAATTCGGACCGCCACAGTTCAATCGGGCCATGAGAATGAAGGCTAACGTCCTCGGATACTCTCTAAATCAACGAGGTCTATATGGAGGCGTCGTCCGAGACCCCCGCAATAGACGGGTTAAGGTTAACGCAGGTGCGTAATCCCCTTGCCGACGCCGACCATGTTTGTTTCATCTCCCCCAAAGGTAACATCGTTGCGTCTGAGACGGAAGAGGAAATTTTCAAGATTCTAGGTAAGTATCAGCTTTTGTGGATATCTTCCTGATGCCAAATAAAGCCTCAGGAGTACCATGGCAAGAGCCTCATGAACGTGTAAGAGGATGATCACTTTGATCTAATGAGTATCATTCGGACCTATATCCATCTGATTTGTATCATATATCAACGGAATAAACTATCTCAAATCATTGCTATTTGGTTCCTACGTAGTAGGTCGTGAACTCAGATTCAACAAGCCAATAACCAAGACCTCAACGAGGTGATCAGGTGTCACAGGGAAGCCCACTCTTTGCGGCCAGTCACTCACTCAGATCGGTTCAAATTGTCGAGTAACCTTGCAAATGACTCTCCGCCCGCTTCCGGTACCGAGGTAGCGACATCGACCTTGACGAGGCGATTGCACTTCACAGGGAAGTGCTGCATTTAAAATCAGTTGGTCACCCAGATCGTCTCAAGGCATCGGGTAACCTTGCGACTGTACTTTCCACTCGCTTCGGCTACCGCATCAGCAGATCACTCTGCTTCCGTGAGTTCTGTACGGACTCCACAGTGTCCCACAGCGCCACACAGCGCAAAGTAGTTTGCTGATGCGTGACAATGCCAAAGGCCTTAATGAGGCGATCGTGTTTCATAGGGAAGCGTTGTGTTTGCTGCCAGTTGGCCACCGAGAATGGTCCAAACCATCTAATGACCCTGCAATTGCACTCTCTATCCACTTCGACCGCCAACTTGGAGGCAATGACAAAGACTTCGATGAAGCGATAACACTATAGGCAAGCACTGGACTTCATGCTTGTTGATTATAGAGATTGGTTCATTGAATGAGCCAGAGCTAACCATTGCATGGTATCGAAAAGTAGCAAGTTCGAAAGCAGGACCGGATATGCTGAGTGACTTCATCAATGGGCCTTCCTCCACTGTTGCAACAATATCACACATCAGTGAAGACTTCCCCTCACAAAATATCGAGCATGAAAGGACTTTGTTAGTTGCAAGATGTGTCGCATAATTTCAGCACCATAAATATTAGTTTCAGACCAGAGATAAGTAAATGCTAAATAGATACCACAAAAAAAGTTCAAACAAAATTTGAAAGTATTCTCTGCATGGCGAGTAGAATTATCAGAAGCATCTCTACACACCACTGCCAGTTGAAATGTGTATGTGCTCCTGGAAAGCAATTGAAGCCGTGTCAGTCCCTGCACCGGCCTTGGCCACAAGTTTAGCATGATATTCTCGAACTCCAAGGATGAGGCGTGGTCCCAGCACGAACATCTGCACGACCGACGCAATTTGAAGAAAGCCAAGATAGCTATAAGTTCCCATAGAAGTTGACGCCTATAGAATGATAAGCATTGATCAGGTGCAAATGTCCGATTAGCGCGCCAACGACTTTGGAGGCTGTATGACAAGATGAAAGCAAGAAACAGCAGCAAAGCTAGTACAAGTCGAACTTCTGTCAGCGGAGAACGAAACTATGAATTCCAAGCTTACCACGTGAAGTAAAACACGTGAGTTTTCATTAAAACCACGAAACAGTCTCCGACGGCCCATCTTGTCGATGGTCGTTGCAGTTCACGGAAGTGCTTTACAGAAATCCAAACCGCAAGACCCAGTGCGAGGACCTCCCATACAGTGCTGAGTATCCAACTGATGGTGTCCATAAAAGGACTGGCATTTTCCGTGTAACCGCACTGATAAGTGCCAGAGAGGATGAGCTCCTCTGGTAGTCCTTCCATAAGTGACGAGCTGAATTCCATGGTTAAAGCTTACCACCTGTCACAGAGGTTGTGTATTGTATAGTGACCACTAAACTGATGATCGCGAAAGAGAGGGCGGCTACAATGAGAAAAATAAGTATCTTTCTGGATTGCTGATACATGACATGTAAGCGAGCGATCATGATGACTTGCATGGTATTTAATTAAAGATTAAAACCACTGAAGTATTGCAATAGGCTAGCTCACCGCTCAGCATGGCATTTATGATGACGGGCATCCAATTCGCAAGAGAGATGAGAATAATGCCTGAAAAGACCTAGTCACTGATGAGCATCGGAGGCATCAAACGCAACTCACATCCGAGTCTGTGGGGAACATTATATTGAGCAAACAAGGTAACCAAGGCGCTCACTCACCCCTTGGTAGAAATACAGGGTTGGATGAGAATAGGAGGCATCTGTACATAATACTCACTAGATCTGTCTCTGCTGGGAAGATTGCTGCATGCCACCGGTTAGAAGAAACGAAGTATACATATGCGAGAGAATATACGCAGTATTTAAATCCTGATTGTGGGTAATTTAATCAGCACAGCACCAACTTGTCAGCCTTTAAAACATACAGAGTATATAGCATTCCCGCGTAGCGTACCTGGAATATGTGTAGCAGTTAGCAAGGCTTGCACACTGCGCATAGATTATGCGCTGCGTACACTGAGATATAGGACAGTCATGAGGGACCAGCGTTGCTTCTGCCAGTGACAAGAACCAATTGTATATCCCGTCACCCCCTCTGATGTGGGAGTCTACTTACCCAAACCAATTCAACCTACAAAACCATTCTTAATACGGTTGCTGCTCGGTAATGGTATAAACATTCTCACCTCTTGTCCGGACGTCAGTGCTGGAGAATATGTGATAGGGACGTCAATAAATCAGTAGTAGTACTATCTTGCTGACCCCAGTCATATACCACCGCAGCAAAGCATACAACTGTGAAACATCAAAGATAGAATTAGTTGCACCATCACCGTCCGAGTTGCTCCTCACGGACCTGTAAAATAGCTAAAAATGATATTGTTTCTGATTACTGGCCACCAACTGGGATCATCTGAGACTATGGTCATATTGAAGGAATTAATGTGAGTAAGAGCCGAATTTGATGGGCATATAACGATAGTATTCGGGGTAGATATACCATCGTCCAGCGCTTTTACAGCTGAAATAAGTATGAATATGGTCATTGGTCGCGGTTTTCCATATTACCGAAAATGAATTTGAAGAGTAGAAACTTGGCTTTGGACGCGGATTGTCTCTGTTAGTGGATTGTGAAGTATGTAATATGTGAACTAGCCAGGATCGGTGATTTAAAACAGCTATGTTGTTCCCAAGAGATACGTACATTTGCATCAGTACTGGTTTCTTCAAGAGTTCCATCAGTCCGCACCAGTTCTTGGCATATTAATGCATCAAATGCTGCAACTGCAGCAATGGAGTGATGCATTATTCACTACAACCATTCCATCCCTCTGCTGATGCATCATCCCTTCTGACAAATTCGTGACTTGGCAAAATAAATGTCAATGCCAAGACCTCTTTGCCCAGATCAAGATGTGCTTCATGATGCATGATGAATGATCAGGGCTTTCCGGCTGATTTGCGAAGAGTGGTGAAAAGTTGCAAAGTGGTAATCTGGTCTATCGATGTGAAATCAGCTGTAATATCTTCTATAGGTCAACTAGAATACTTAGAAGGAAGACAGCTGTTCCTTTTGTATCATGGTATTACTCCTTTGCTCACGGACACGGCCTTTGGTGGTGAAGCTACATTCCCTGCGTCACGTGGATTCTTGTTTACCACATCCACAAAGTACCTCCAAGGCGTACCATTTAAGCCTGGCATTATTCCTTTTCCCTCGAGTATAATGACCCACGACGTCAGTCGTCCTTAAGAGATGCCCCTGTGGTTCTGTTCTCTAGGGCCTAGGAATCGAACGTCAAGACGAAGCATCGTACACACAGATCAATACTTTGAGCGTTGGATGTGACTAGAACAGACATCAATTGTGGTTACGACAACTTCATGTCAAAGCACCGGAGGGTATACGCAACGACAATCGCGGTATGGCGCAAGCCTAGCCAGGATGAGGCCATCCTCAGCGCCAACTCGGGGCACAATACCGACGATTCTCATCGTACACATATTCGTTGGCGTCGAGACGAGCGAAAGGTAGACCACAGAAGTTGAAGGATTTGGCTCTGCCTTCAGAATCAATGCAGAATCAATGTAATAGAGGTTTAACATGCATGACCTCCTTGAGAAGCTTCACTTGATCCAGCTCTCGTGGTTTGGGTAGCGTGCGCAATGAGTCCTGCTCGTTTCAAATGAAGGTGGTCATACGCAATCTGAGGGGACAGTTTATGTGAAATTGGTCAAGCGAGAAGACCTGACAAAACACGTAGCATTTAGCCAAGGAACTGACGGCTGATATAGTTTCTGGTATTTACTTTAGGACTATACCTCGCAGACATGTACACATAGTATTATCTTGTCTCGTGGCATATTCAGTCTGTCACCTCAAGCAGCATTTGGCGGCCCAGTAACCTGAAGTTTGAGTAATAATGAGTGCGTTTTTTGTTCGAACGCTGATGTCTATCTGCTGGCCATGGCGGCAAAATATGATAGCCTTGACCTATGCTGTGATGAGATGTGACCGTGCCCAATTCCGTGAGCCTAACCAGGATGTCCCGCAACCAAAGTAAAACGTTTGACAGCTCGGCGCAAGCCAGCCTATGATGGCTGAATTGGATTGATATTGCATAACGTTCGTGGATGGTGTGTTACAATCAACAATAGATCGACGAAATCAAATACAGCCAAGCCTTGCAGCGGTTATGTGATATGGCGTTTCAGGTTCGCATCCTGGAACACCGTGATTAGATTTCCAGGCCACAAGGTAACTCTGTCCACAGAAATGTACGAGAACGGTCTTGGGGATCATGATGGTTACAAATGCATTTTCCTCTAATCAATTTGGTCAGTGCACGAAGAACGCAATGAAGTGCGCATCTGGTCATGAATTCGTCCGGTGGCTTTTAGAGAAATAAATATTCCTCAGAGTCAGCATGTTTCGGCAGTTGCCGAGAGTATAGTACGTGTCATTTAAACTGGTATAGCATTTGTGTCTAGAAACTAATTTCGTCGAGCTTCTCGTTCGATGCTCTTTCCCTGGTCTGATTGCTGACATAGATACCCCATCCTTGTCATGTCTCGTTTCTCACTTGGAAGAGCGGTTGCGTTCTTCATTTTATTTGCTGCCCTTTTCGAAAGTTCATTAGCATCGGTATTGGCTGTTGACTATGGGTCAGACTGGATTAAGGCTTCGCTCATGAAGCCCGGCGTCCCTTTTGACGTACTGCTCAACAAGGATTCGAAGCGGAAGATGCAGTCTTGTGTTGCATGGAAGAAAGAGGAGAGATTATTTGGGTCGGACGCGGCGAACATCGTGAGTCCTGCCCCCACAGCCCCCCGAACTTGCTCTGACCGGACACAGGCTTCCCGTTTCCCCCAGGACTCTTTCTCATCGCTGAAGTATCTCCAAGGCGCACCATTCAACTCTGATATCGTCACTTATTTCACGTCAATATCGACCGCTCAGATTTCAGAGACTGACCGCAAAACGGTTGCACTGAAACAAAGTGATGGTACGGAATGGAGTACAGAAGAGCTAGTTGCAATGCAGCTATCGTATGTCAAGAAACTTGCGCAGGATTTGGCCGGCGAAACGGTGAACGAAGTTATTATCACCGTTCCACCATATTTCTCCCAGTTCGAGCGGGACTCAGTAGCGGACGCCATAGAAATTGCGGGTCTGAGAACACTGGCGCTGATAAATGATGGTACGGCTGTGGCAGTGAACTACGCGATGACGAGGACGTTCTCAACGACTCCCGAGTATCATGTCATTTACGACGCCGGCGCATCCTCAACACGTGCCACCGTGGTTTCATTCACTGCGGCCGAGGATCCAAAGACGAAGGCTTCGTACACGCAGATCGATGTTCTAGGCGTGGGCTATGACCGAAATACAGGCGGAACTGAACTAGACCTGAGGTTGCGGGATATTTTGATAGACAGCTTCATCTCAAAACACCGGAAGGATATCCGAAAGGATAATCGCGGTATGGCTAAACTTTGGAAGGAAGCCGGACGCGTCAAGACTATCCTCAGTGCCAATTCTGACGCGATGTCGACGGTAAGCAGCGTGGCTAGTTGTAGGCTTAGGTTTGGTGCTCATGGTTATCAGGTGGAGAGTGTTGCATTTGACATTGATTTCAAGGCAAAGGTTACCCGTGCACAATTTGAGAACGCTTGTAAAGACCTCCACTCGCGCTTTGCAAGGCCCATTCACGATGCACTAGCGAATGCGGAGCTGTCATTGGTGCTCACTACTCCTGAATAACCTCGAGATTATTGTCTGATACTTGCCCAGGAAAATATCTCGTCCATTATTTTGACTGGCGGGAGCTCACGCACGCCTATGGTTCAGGCAGCTGTAAAAGCCGCTGTCGGCGAGTAAGATTTTTGTCCTACCGTTCTAATTACTCGAGCCTTACATGCCCATCAGAGATCGCATCGCACTCAATGTCAACGCTGACGAATCTGCAGTGCTTGGGGCAGCGCTTTACGGGGCTTCCCTCTCGCGTCAATTCAAGACCAAGGACATTCGTGTGACTGATGTCCTAATGCACGACGTCCAGGCATCCTACCTTGCATCCAATACTCCCACACGAACGATCCACACTGCAGTATTACCTCGCGGGTCCAAGCATAGCGCCAAAAAGACTCTGACGTTCAAGCGTCAAGAGGATTTCTCTGTGGTGCTGAACTATCCCAACGAAGTCATGTCGTGCGTGTTCCTGCATATTCATATTCATATTTTGTTAAACTTGGACCAGCGGTTTCCCCCGTGAGATCCTTGAGGCGAAGATTGTTGGCATACCCGAAGCAATCAGTAACCTCACTGAACGCGGCGCAGTTGATCCGGTGATTAAGGCGACTGTCGTGCTTTCCGAATCTGGTTTTGTGTCTGTGCGAGATGCCTTGGCATACGGGGAAATTAAGGACGACTCCATCACTGGTACGTATTATCCCTTTTTCCTATTCTTGGTCATAAGCTTGTACAGGAAAACTGAAAGGCCTCTTTGGAGGTGGTGGTGACCAGGTGCCAGAGACCGACCTTGATGAAGAAGCCCAGAAGAACGAGAAGAAAGAGAAAGCCAAGAAGCCACTGACAAAGGACCAAAGTTCCATTCCGCTTGAGATCCAAATCGTGTACAATGCACAGGGTCCCATGAATGTTGCGGCGAAACGGGCTGCTCGTGATCGGTAGGTTATTGGCTACTGTCTGTATCTAAGAAGCTCATTGAAAACATGTTGCGGCAGTCTCAGAGGATTGGACAACTTGGAAATGTCGCGGCAAGTTCGGGAAGAGGCGCATAACACACTTGAGGGATACCTGTATAAACTGCGGGATCTCTTGGATGACGGTCCGGAGACACCATTCATGAAATGCTCCCAGCAATCTGAGAGGCAAGCACTCTCTCAGAAACTATCAGAAACTATTGCATGGCTGCATGACGAAGGGGATGCGGCTGATACGACGCAGCTGTGGGAGAAGCGATCAGCTCTTGAGTAAGGGATTATTTTTTTTTCAGGAAACTTCGATTTGGCAGCTCATGATTTCCTGATAGGATCTTGGAGAAACCAATCGTGCACCGGTACAAGGAGATCGAGGCTTTCCCGCAG
Source organism: Rhizopogon roseolus (assembly GCA_930272055.1). Classification (NCBI taxonomy): domain Eukaryota; kingdom Fungi; phylum Basidiomycota; class Agaricomycetes; order Boletales; family Rhizopogonaceae; genus Rhizopogon; species Rhizopogon roseolus. The sequence goes on from CAKNEV010000017.1 coordinate 81,840, forward strand.
GCACTTAATACCTCACAGAAATGGAACTGGAGTACTCGCTTATTCCTCACCGAAGCTCGGGAGAACGTGACGGCGGACGCCATCGCGGGTGTTCCCTCGAAGTGGACATCTGAGGAGCTCGCTGCGCTTGAGAAGGCACTACAGGAACATGAAGTTTGGCTTAATAATGGCGTTGAGCGGCAAAAGAAGACAAAGATGAATGAGAACCCTGCTATAGAGACCAAGGAGATGCGGGAGCGAGCGAAGACTCTAGAGCAACACCTGCAAAGATTGGTGAAGAGGAAGGCGCCAAAGGTCAAAAAGATGCCTGCGAAGTCTGGTGACCCCAGTGGGTCGTCATCTGCTGAACCAACGCAGACTGGGGATAGACAAGAACACGACGAGTTATAGATAGGAGCGTCGTACTAATTATCGATGGAATAGATTGATTTGCATCCTATATTGTCTTGGGCGCCTGTGTGTTTGTTGGTGCTTGTCCGGGACATGGGCTGAAGTAGCCTATGACATATCATTGACGATACAATTGGGTACAGCTTCCACCAAGACCAAGTAAACATCTCTCTCCTCATCTACTAACAGTGCTCATTGCCGCCTCTCAAATCTATCGAATCTGAGTCTTTCCCGTAGACTTGGTCGGTGTCGTTCTCTGAATTTTCAACATCGGCCTTGATCCATGTCGAAGCGGAGCTACGATAGCAGTGCCCACGAGAAGCGCATTTCCAAGTATCGTGTCAATGACGACGATTTATTCGAGTACGTGTAATCAGTCAGCACCCCCTCCCATCTCACGCGATTGACTGTGTGACGTAGATATGTCCTTCGTGTAGCGTGCGTACCCTTGCCCAGCCACGTAACAGCATCAACCTCACATATTTTCTGTCCATCCGCAGTATACTCAGCTATATCATCCAGCCCAAAGTATCAAATCATCGTGCCAGTGTCTCAGAGGTAAAGGAGAAGGAACACTACTCAAAATTCTCTGGAGCCATATCCAACTCCATCGTATCCATAGGTGACATATTCAAAGAAATCAGGGATGGGTCCAAGAGCGTCAAGTTTCCAGAGAAGCTTCTCAAAGTATTGGAGCAGAAACTGCAGAATATAGCGATGGGGAAAGATGCTGCGTCCGTACCATAGTTGTCATGTGCTGCGAGGCTATATACTGACTCCAAAGTTGGCAGGTACTCTGATCAATTAACAAGGCGAACCATGGCCGTTTTCTATGGGCAGTTTATGGGAGATCCATTCAGGAAGCAGATGAAAGAGAACAGGAGTATAGAGGAGCTGATATTGATGTTCGCCTCGCAAGCCACCAGTGTGCTCAGAAAGGAGCCGACGCTTGCTGATGATGGGTGGAAGGTCGAGGTGAACAACCAAATCGCACAGTTCGTGAGGATGCTTCGGGACTGTTTGAAGACTCTAAGCCACGTTTCGCCCGAGCTCAATTCACGACTGGATATGTATCAGGCCAAGCTTGCACCGGCGCCGACGCAGTCTTCGAATGATTCGGGGTACGACTCTTCCATGTCGCGCGACCGCGGAGATTCTGTTAGCACACAGCCAAGCATCAGTTCGAGCGTATCAGATATGCTCCTCGTGATGATTGTGGCACATCTGTTCAAGATTCCTGAGAACGCTATGCAAGGCGAAGTAGATAGGATGCGGAAAACATGTACGGAGAAGGTAAGGAATATCCTTCCAGTAGATCGTGTCGCTAAACATCTGTAGGCTGCACTCATAGACCTCAAGGTGAGACGACAGATCGACAAAGGACCATGCATTGACCGTGCACATATCACAGACCTGCCTCAAGAATATTAACGCTGGCGCGCCATTCCCTGGTCGAAGGGAAGACTTCAGCGGTGATGCTGCTTGGAATCAATGGCGCACTCAGGAAACTTCAATCCTCTCGCAACTCATGCTAGCGATGATGTCACTTAATCCCGAGCTTGCAAAGTCCATGCCTTCAGATAATGGTGCCATGTACTCCCCATCTGGACGTCCAGGCTCTGTTTACTCCCCCCTTGGTGACTCCTCTAGTGGAGCGAAGCGACATGCTTCGACTGGGAGCCGGCGCTCGTTCTTCGGAGGAACGCCGGGCGAATGTGAGCAGGCCGATGACGACGGGGAGGACGACGATGAGGAAATTCGTGTTGGCCACAACTTCACATTTATTCCGCCAAATCCGAGGAAGTACTACAGACGTCTTGTCGAATACTGTCTCGTCACGGACCTAGAGTTTATGTTCAGCCCCGAGGTGGACGATACTGACGAAGTTCCCCTGAGTATCCTCAGTCCTCCTCATGTGGAACTCATAAACGAGTGTGCGTTGCGTTGGCGAATAAGCCATACATACCGCGCAACTTGTTTCTTGGATCTGATCAAGCAACTATATGAGCGCGGCGGGGTTCCTGTTGAGTGCATGCCAGAGGCCCTGCAAGGTGTCATCAAGGTACTTCATGATCACGAAGTTGATAAGTGGCCCATCGCCGATGTGCGTGATGAATACATATGACCTAACTCCTTCCTGAGCCCCTTTAATAGACAGAACTACTGGCAGCCACCTATGGCAGTCTCTACAACATCTTCCTCTCATCTCTATATCACGCTATGGATGCCTTGCCGAACCTAAAAGTCAGCACAGTCCAACCATACCTCACCATGCTTGACCACATTCGGGAGAGTGGACTCATCGACCGTTTCGAGGCAGATGTCAGCGCTCGCTTGTCAGACTTGACATTGCGCATACAAGATGTCTCAGTTCAGCATTATCAGGAGAAGATGAAATCATTGCAGGAAGCACCCGGAGGCAATATAGCGTTCCCATTGCTGCTGATGACGGACGAATTGGAGAAGGCTGCAAAACTACTGGATAAACGGTTCCCCGATCCACTTATTGGGTATGACCTTGCAAGATGGGTTGTCGTCGGGATATTGACATATATATGTTTTTAGACGGATAGATTTGGTCTCTATAGTGGTAGAAGTCCAAGTTCCTCTGTTCATCCAAGATCTTCAGAACTCTTCAAAGCGCCTGTATGAATCGTCGATGAATGGTCCGACACCAGACGTGCCTATACCAGACATATTTTCGCTTTATCGACGAACGAAAACATTGCTGTCGATGTACAAGGCATTTGTTCCAAAGTGAGGGCTCATTTGAAGTTTTGGGGTGATAAACTCATTGTTTGCAAGGGGACAACTGGAGTTTGACCTTGGGCAGCTCTTCATGCCATATGTTCATCAATGGCTCATTGACACGGATAATAAGACGGGCCAGTGGGTGAAAGCAGTGAGTAATATTCACCTTTGTCTACACTAAGCTGAATGAGACTTATCAGGCAATAGCGGCTGACAAGGTTCGTGCCGTGTCGTCATTCTACATCCCCACTGAAAACTGTTTTTAGTTTGAGGCAGAGAATACAGATGGACATAGCGCATCTATTGTCGATCTCTTTGACTCTCTCCGCAGTCCGATAACATTTTTGCAGGACTTAGAGTGGTCAGACGAGTATCAAGAGGCGAGATTCTTCACGAGGCTTTCCAAGGTGCTGATTCTGTGCATTATCATTCATCGTCCAGAATTTGCTGATGGTGCCTTTTTTTCAGACAATCTCCAAGGCAATCGAGCAGTACTGTCGCTCTGTTGAAGAGCTTTTCATGACAGAAATGTTTCCAAGACCAGCAGATTACTTGCAGCCGCAAAAGTCATCTGCTTGGCTTGAAAAAGCCAAGTCCCTTGCAACGACAGGCGAGAAGAGAGTCGAGCCATTCAACTTCCTCCCGCAGTCTTGCGTCAAATTGAACAACGTTGAAGCAGCACGCAAACTGCTTGACAACCTGTACAACCAGATGCAAGTAGACAAGGTTGCTGAGACGATTGCTAATCATGGGCCGCCTGTTCCCGATAAGAACGAACGGCCACGATTCTTGTTTGCTGTGAAGATTGTTATGGCGGAGGATCTGGTGCCACTAGATAGCAGTCCGTCTTCATTGCTGGACACTTTTGTGACCCTCAGCGACGAGGCTGGGAATCGCCTCGTGAAGACGAGAACGATATACGAGACCTTGAACCCACGTTGTAAGTCTCCCACCAAAAGAAATTCTCCAACATAACTAATTTTCTGGCGAAAAAGGGGATGAGACTCATGATATATCAGTCGAAAAGCCTTTGTGGTTAATGTGCAGTATACGCGATCGCGCGCTTGTGGGTCAACACGACGTCGTTGGCCGGTCCTTCATATGCCTCAACCCGAAGGAGTTTGGAAACTTCTTAACCCATGATGTTTGGCTAAACCTCGAGAATAGCAATCATGGCCACCAAGGGAGAATACTTCTTCGAATCAGCATGGAAGGGGAGAAGGATGACGTACAGTTTTACTTTGGTCGTGCTTTTCGGTTCCTGAAGCGGAGTGAGGGAGATATGATGCGGATATTTGTCGACAAAGTAAGCCATCGACTACGAAGGTCAGGCTCTGATTCTCATTAATCCCCAGATGTCGCCATATATACGACAGTCACTGTCGCGACCCGTGCTCAAAACCTTGATCAAAGCGGGATCTCTAGGACTTGATTACAACAAAGCCCTCGGGAACGTCACAGCACTCTATCGCTCAGCGTTAGGCTCCAACTCCAGTGAAGTGCAGATACCTCTTCCTCACAACGAGAAATCTCGCGTTCGACCGGAGGAACTCACCGATGTTGAAATTGAGCGTGCGATCATTGATTTGTTTGATTATTTCGACGCCAATCTTCATATCCTTAACACCTACCTCAGCGAGACAGCCAAAGATATGGTGATTATGAGAGTCTGGAAGGAGATCCTTGTCGTAATAGAGGGTCTGCTCATACCGCCGCTGTCTAAGCTCTCAAGCGACATGAGGCCACTGACCGACAAGGAAGTAGATATTGTCTTCAAATGGTTGAAGGTGCGTACAATTATCTCGTATAAATCTATTCCTGATGGCTTCCAATTAGTTCCTCCGCGACTATTTCTATGCGGAAGGCGAAGGCGTTCCGCTGGAAAAGCTACAGAACCAGAAATATAGGGACGTTGTTTCCATTCGCTTGTATTACGACTGGCATACGTACGCAACCTCGTTTCATGTACTGGTGATAACATTTCATTTTCTTGCAGGGATACTCTCATGGAGGAGTGCGTGCGTGCGATGCAGCAAAGCTTGCGTGAAGCCGTTCCTGTCAAGAAGCGCGTGAAGAGCGTCTATAATCAGCGAAATCTCGGGACCATCAAGGAGCGCAAGAAGGTAAAGAAAGAGGAGAAGGAGGTTTCGAGCGGTGAAACCATTCTGAGAATCCTTCGCATGAGGTAGGCATTACACATCCCTTTGAGAATCATGGAAGGTACTGACTGAGATGTGTAGACCGAACACACAAGAATTCATTGCTCAGCAACTTGAGATGATGACAACCGTGCAAGCTGAGCGCGAGCGCGCACAGGCTGATAAACTACAGCGACGGTCTCAACGACCGCGGCAGGGGGAAATTCCTGCAGTCCCGTCGCTGCATTCCAAGTCTGCCTCGTAGCCTTTATATACCCCAAGCTGTATACCCTGCAGGCCGTTTTTGTCAATTTTGACTCAGTACGACGTATCTTAGGATGGGACGATGTACTTATTACTGTGTCGAATTACATACTTTTTTCTTCAATTTTATTGCGTTCTCACTGGGCGGGCTAAACTACCTTAGGGCCAATAAGTGTTCTGTTGTAAGTTTTATGCGATGAAGTAGAAACAAGATGTTGGTTGCAGTCGACCTCGAGTACATGTCGTGTAAGCGTTGCCGTAGGGGCAACCTTGTTCGCAATGAGCCACATGACGCATATGCAGTGGTGAGGCGACGAGTGATTTCGCACCTTTTTTATAGTATCCATGGCATCAGTACTTGAAAGAAAGTTAAATTACGTTACGCGTTGTTCATTCTAGACGATCGTAGTCCCGTGACTTGCCTCATCTGGCGATTGTTATACTTTCAACAAAGTTAACCGTTTGACTTGTTTATAAGTTCGAGTTGCCCTGACTCGGATGGTTAAAGAGGCTGGAAACCTAAGTAAGGACCATCAATGCCCACCAACCGTCACCATGTCCACAGCGACGGGGACCCATGTAAGAACAATGACTTCCTTATTCCCCAAACCAGAATTTCCCTTTGCCGATGTTTTATGAAAGGCTTGCCTGTGCCGGAATTCCCTGTCTCATTGCATCGTTCTGACCACCTCAGCTGCCACTGGCAGCGGTAGTATCATCCTTTCCTTCTATTCTTTCCCCACAAGTTGCTGGTCATCTTCTGTCTTCACAGATTTTCCTCTGGAATAGCTACTAGTGGCTTCGATTTTCTTTCACGTGCATTCGCTGTTCGGTGCCATGATGCTACCAGCCAAGGCTTGTGAGTCACTGATGTGCATCGTGCTTGCGAGTTGGCGGGTTGATGTGCCTGTCAGATGTCTTCATCAGCCTAAATGTTGTTCGCACTCTTAGTATCATCGCTCTTCTTCTAGTTTTCTCGAGCAGCATCCTGGTGATGGTTGACGACATCGAGGCAGTCAATGTGTTTGTCAATGGCGGGAGCAATTCCACAAGCAACAATGACTACATCGCGTGAGCTGTATTGCTGGTAGTCATAACCTTTGCACGCATGCTAACTTTCCTCGCTGCAGTAATAGCACGGTTCCTAATCAGCCAGCTGGCGTGTTCTGGGCGGTATTGAATCGGTTGTTGATCATTGCCCAGACTGTTGTTTTGATCATGTCAGAACTTGGTATGATGTTGTCATTGACGTATGAGAAGGGCACCATCTCAACTTATCAAGGCTGGCCGGCCACACTCTTTGACCACTACTTTCCTGTTCTCGGGAGCAACTTTGGAGTAGGCGCCCTGGGATTAATGCAATGCTTGTACGTAGATGAAGCATCCTATCAACTTCCTACTGAATGGTGCTGGATGCTGGTAGGATTGGAGCTTCCTTCCTCTCTCATTTCGTCAAGGTTTTCCCCTTGGTCTCTGCTTTCTTCCTCTTTTCCATTGGTTGCCTCAATATCTTGATTGGCCTTATTTTCCGTGAGCGTGTCAAGTCTACGCGCTCTATACTTTCATTTCGGGACCGAGTGGAGGACGTGTTACCACCTCCCGACCCGAATAGAGAGACACCGATCAGCAGATACATGATGGATAGAGACCTCGAGAAAGGTGTGTAACCAGTCCTACGTTGTGGTATCACTAAAATATACTTGCTGGGTAGGCCTGAGCATTAAAGAACCTGAGGTTGCGGATACATAGCTGTGCTATCGTCTCTATCACCTTAAAACCCCTGCCCTACCTTACCGGTATGTAAAACAAATGTAACAGATCGAAGATTGATGTGTTTGGCTTTGAGTACTATGTATCAATTTCCCCATCCGTACAGCTTGCACTGTATTGTACATCTACGCAATTCTCCAACTTCTATCGTTAAGCATTTTTATTGTAACTCCTGACGTCCTCTCAATTTTATTCATACGATGATTTCAACCACTAGCATTCTCGAACGTTCAACACTTCAAGTTACCGCTTTTTCATTCCCCTGTACTCTGACAGCCTGTTCTTTTCCACCGGAAATGCGCAGGTTAAGATATTTGATGACATTGACCCCAAGGATCCCTGCATCATGCATGATCTGACGTTTAAGAAATTGACCTGAGCATTGGTACAGTGCGAAAGCAAAAATATGGCCCGCTATTACTGCGCGCCACTTTGGATGCCAGTGTCATCCTAAGGATTCTTGCAGCGCTTGTACTGTACGATACGTGAGCCATGGGTTGACTCCTGGATACAAATCGATCCATTCATACTCACGTTGCAAGGAGTGTTGCAGCAATCCTCGTCGATTTGGCAAGCGTGTTTATTGGGATAGCATGCATTGACAGACATAGCTGCCAAAGCAATAACAAAGGTGATGATGGAGAAACGCATTGTTTGTATGAGGTGATATGAGATCTTTGAAGGAGGATTTAGAATGATAACTGGTAGGGTACTGTCATAGACAGCTTGCTTTTATACCCTGCCGCTACTTTGTTGGCGGGGCGGCATTCGGAAGTTCTGCCAAACGGTTTAGCAGAATGTGGAGTGCAGGACTCCTGTACCTTGCGGGATAAGCCAATGTTGCGATATGAAGATACATTCGGTTAGTCTAAGGGTTGTGGTCGCCATTCAGTACATATGCTCATAATGCATCACCGCCGGTCTCACCAAATGTGTGACATAGTAAATTATGCAGGTTTGCAGTATGTGATGATAAATTATGTAAATGAAGCTTACACTGGGGACAAAGGCCTATTTTCCAGAGAGTCAAATTTTAAGTACACTGTGATCGAAGACAAACTGAGAACACCCTGAAATCTGGTGAAAAATCTTGCTTTCATTCTGAACAAATGTTGATCAGCCAATCAGATTTCATTTTTCACAATGTGTTCAAAATATGTTCACCATGATTTCAAGTGGCTCAGCTTTGCAAAATTCTGTCATTCCTCATGATGTATTCAGATTTATTCCAAAGGACACATTGCCCTGTCCCCCCAGTGTTACTGAGTTTGTGTGTGACGCATGCGCGTCATTAGTACAACCACAAAAATTCCACAGACAATAGCTCCTGCACAGTTTCACATATTAGTCCAAAGTGCATATGGTACTCACAAAAGGAAGAGAAGCACACAGACAGATAATTTGCACAGCTTCTCCAGTGGCTAAAAGTTTCTTGAACATGACAACTCGTTGACTTTGTTGTTTGTTTGTTGATATGGCGGAGTGCAGCTTATGTGACTAATCAGATAAGTACAATCTCGGATAACCAGCTCAGCCTGGTCACGTCGATGACCACGTCCGCCTACATAGTTAAGCAGGATGGCTACCCACTGCAATGCTGATGCCGCCCGCGCCGACTGCCATGAGAAACGACTGACGCGCCTGGGCAGCCCCCGCGTTCTTCTCATTTTTATTCTCCTTTGCATCTGTAACACTTACTCTTCGAGTTTCTACTCGTACTCGAAGTCCCATAATCAACTTCCCCGATTGTATTTGGCAAGTAATGCGGGGTAACAAAGTCCGTAGGTGCTTCTCGCCGCACGAGTAAATTCGATGATCCCGTGCCCGGGCTAAAAAACGCATGACAATGCAGTGAAGAACGTGATTAATCGTGTGTGGTGGTCTGTGAGGCATATCTTCCTTGTAGTTTGTTGTAGTGTGACCGCAGTGCGACTGTCATCGCCGAATAACCCCTGGGCCATGACCAGAGGACACGACCGTCCTTCAGTGGACGTATTTGACTCACCTTCTAAGTCGCATCAGCGCTTCAACAGTTCGTTAATCATGATGTCCCCTTAGATTCTGCGGTCTTTCGATTAATCGAGACCGGCTGAAAGACCTCCGAGTTGGCAGTCTGAAGGCCTCGGCAGGAGACATGGTAATGCAAGTATAACGAGTACATTCAGGAGTCCTCAACTCTGTTGTCTATGTTACATTGGAGTGTGGTGCTCGAAGCTTGAAGCTTGAAGGTCGCGCCTTAAAATTCAAAGGACAATAGAAGCACACCGGAGCATAGGCCATCACCTATTTGATCAGTAGACCTAGTCCAGATCCACTGTTCTTCGACGTCCCAAACTAGTAGAAGCTAGGTTGATACGTGTTGGTAGTGATCAACATAGTTCCGCAGCTCGTGGGAAACCACGAACTACTTACTCTCATTGGAAGGTTCCATAAAACGATTTAAATATACCGGGAGACAGTACTTAAATTTAGAGCCGGAGAATTACTACCGAAATACTAATGTAGCACGTAATGTACAAGGAGGATGGAAATCTGGCGTAGAATGGGGAAAGGGGTATGCTTGCACAGGTATAGGGGAGCGATCGGCATATCAGCAAAAAATGGTCATGAAGGGTGGTTGAAGAAGAAGAATAACGCTGAAAGATCAACAGAGCGCAATAAAGCGTCTGTGGACTCCACACCACAAAAAAACCGAACAAAATTATGACGTGGCACAGCTTCGATCAAATCCGGCTTGATCCAGTTGGTCGTTTCACTGCAACCATTCGCATGCGGACAAAATAGCAATGGAAATCAATCTTCCTCCGGAACTTCGTGAATACTGGACAATGAAGGTTTGCCACGCGGATCCACGAGACTCGCGCTGCTCCTACGACGATGGTGTGTACGCTTGGAGGGTGGGGAAGGGGGTATTGTGCTCGACAATGGGTGAATACTAATGGATGGGTGTGGAGCGGAAGTGGAGGAAGTTGGAAGGTCGTCGGATAAGGACGACATGGAAGATGACGGAGATGAACTATAGATGATATATGGTTCTTCTTCTTCCCCCCGCGATGATAGCGGTAGGGGTGACGTAGGAGCAGCATAACGTGGAATAGTGCTATTGTCTGGCCGCGATGACGATGCTGCCAGACTACCAGTACACCCAAAGGTCATCTGTGAGCTGGGTTAGGTGACCACCATGTGAAATCACATTAATCGTGACTAACCACATCCTGCCTCGCACTAGTCTCTCGAATCCACTCGGCAACGCGACGTGCCCACTCTCTCTTCTTCAAAAACTCTAGCCGTGCTTTCCGTTGCTGCGCAGTTTCGATGAATTGTTGTTGTCTTCCGCGAACATCATAGGGAGGGGAATGAGGTGGGGTTCCGACTGAACATGAAGAAGGGGCAAGAAAATCATGGACAGGGTATCCTGCACAGTATAACGAAGACATCGTAGCACGTACGTCTAGATGATGATGGTAATCTGGATAGTGTGGATGAAGGGTTATGTGAGCTGTTGTCTCTGATTATATATGACGGCATTGGTCTAGAATGTTTTCCAGAAGCGGTCCAGCTGTCTCGGATTAGTCAACGTCACTCCTAACGTTACTTATTTCATTTTGCCGTTTCATGAATTCATTTTTAACCAACACCCATTGCTAAATATTCAGACTGGTGAAGAACTAAAGGTTCTACTCAAAATGTGTAGAAGGATCAATTTTGCAGGAGGAAGAGGGTGGTTGGACAGAATCCACAGCTGTAGTAGCATTTAGGCAGTCGTCGCGGGATTAAAAATCTGAATCGGCAAGCGCCGAGACTGTGCCAGCGTTTGACTTGACGTGTACTTACGCCTGTGCACTGCGCGTGACTGACTACTTACAGTCCGACATCATCGTATGAGCTGTTTAAGATGGCCAAAGGTCCCAATGTTCTCTCGTCTAACCATATTCTGATGAGCCACGTCTTCGTCCGCGGTGATAGCGTGTTACAGTTGTGATTGTTTCGAAAGTTTCGGTTTGTTCGAGAAAATGTCATGCGGAAACGATAGTGACAGCGCCAAGAGTCCAGAATATGCAATCAGGTGCCTCGCTTATACCTTTCTTCTGCTCTGTATTTGAGCCCTTCTGCCATCGCAACAAACCCCTTCTTCAGTCCGTTCCCGACAAAAACCTTGACCAGATATGCAAGGAGACCACCAAACACCTCAATCGTCTCATAACGGGTTTTCCCATCCTCGACTTCTACAAGTACCTGCCACCGTTCCGCAGTGAGCATCCAGTGCGGCATATCAATGTTCACCCACGCGACGCGATAGTTTTCGTGATCCAGTGCAGTGATGCGCTCGAATGCGGAGCCTGGGAACCACTTGTTCTCAAAGGATGGAGGAATATTCACTGGATAGATATAGAGGTGCGACCCTTCATGCGGAGTCCCCTCGGGCAGGTAATTCTTGCGCGCATCTGTGATGCGCTGATCTCTCCTTCAGTCATTCACGTCAATTGGTATGCAAATGTTTATGGAGCGTATTGCCTTACACAAAAGGGTTCCTGATTAATCCAGAGCTGGTTAGTTACATCATGGACCAAAAGTTACTATCAAGCGGGCATCATACCATTCTCTGTATGATTTCCAGTCCATCAATACTTCCCACACTACTTGACGAGGAGCATTTATAAGAGATGAGGCTGAAACTGAGAAAACGCCGTTGGAGGAAATCGAGGGAACATGAGATGTGGATGTCATTATTGAACCGTCGGTCCATATGTAATAGTCCGAGTATGGTACTAAGTACAAACTTAGATTACATCAGCAAAATTTTCGATCGAGATGTCGAAAGTTTCGACTGCACGGTGCATACTGCTGTGTTGTGCAAGCGTGCTCAAGGCCTCCGGTTCAAGTTGAAGGGCTATTCAAGTCGAGTCACGCTGCAACATGCCGTCCGCACTCGCCAGTCAGTTGGCTGCTTCCGCATCTCTAAATACATCCCTCCTACAGGCCCACGCTAGCAAACGGAGACGAACCGAATCTTATCTTTTCACTGGTCGAGATGCCGACCTTCATGATCTCGACGCAATCCATGCACTTGCCAGCAATGCATTTGCGCAACTGTGTTCCCTATCCCCCACCTTCAGTGCGCGTACAATACAATTAGGTTCAGATGGGTCTTCCCTGTCTGTAGACTTTGACCAGACTTTGTTCTCCGAGGCTGCAAGGAACATGGACCGCACGATGCTGTCTCAGGAAGGGAACGCGAATTTAGATCGCACGTTGAACGCGTTTCTATCTCTGTTGGGTCCGTGGCTTTTGGAGGCACCCACGAGCAAAGTATTGGAGTGGTTGGTGAGGAGATTTCGGTCAGTGGTAATAATATTTACAAGCATTTAATGCTGACAATCCCTCTGTAGCATCAATGAGTTTAATGTCGATGCAGTGCTTTCCCTCTTTTTTCCCTACCACGAATCCCCGCATTTCGTCAAAATGTTGTCAATCCTGCACATTCCGTGCGTTCAGCTCTCTGTTCATCCTAGATTTATCTTTGACTCTTTCCGTAGCCCTTCTTCCATGTTTTTATTTATGCTACCCTTCAAATCCGCCGCAACACCTCTGGCGCGGAGCTCAATTGTAAAAGCCATGACTGCCAATCAAGCAGTGGCAAGATTCATTGCATCTTTACTTCCCACTGCAATACGAGGTAGGCGGCTGTCTCCAAACCAGCTCCAGTACATCCTTCACATATACATTGAACAGGCTCGTGTTCTCCCCGCACACTCGTAGCCTTTAGCGCAGCTACGATGCATGATTATATTGCAACACAATCCGCTCTAGATGAGAGTGCTCTCGCATTTCTGTTACCAGCTCTCCTTGCGCCGTTCCAAACTGGTCATACTGATGCCAACACAACCGTAAAGGCTCTGTGTACCTTGTTATATCATTTATGTCTGACATTCTATTTTGCTCTAGCTTGCTAGTTACGTGCTACTATCCACACTCTCTCATAAGGTATCCCTGTCATCCGCTGCCGTGGCGGCTATTATTGGAGCAATGGCCTCCTCGGCTGCTCCCAAAGGCAAACGGGAGTTCCAGGATAACAGAGTCAGCGAGCACTTCATCAAGGCCGCCATTGCGGTGTGTTCACCTCAGGAAGAGCTTGAGACTTTCTACGCTAGCACAGGCAATCTATGTATCAAAATGCCGTGAGTCAGTTTCTTGAATCTCGCTTATTTGACGTTGAATTCATGAATGCAGCGGATTTGCAGAGGAACTACGCGGTGCAGTTCAATTTATTGGGGCGGAAAGGTTTATTTTACCTCTCCTTGAGTCTCTTAAGCCTCGGTGTGTGTATAATAACATGGACGATCGAGGAGACGGGCTAACCATATTCCAGACTTGAAGAACCTTCTGTGTCGTCTCTGTATGCCACACTCCTCAGTGCCACGGATACTCCTCTCCGAGTGCTTAAACACATAGTCTCGTTACTCATCCGACTAATTGTCGCTGGAAACGAGGAGGAGCCCAATGATTCCTCCGTGATTAATGCTGCCCGTTCTCTCCTCGCCCTCGTCCATCAACGTCATGTTGGGCTTCTTCGTGATGCTGTAGGCGAAATCATTGACGTTGGTGAAAGTGTGAACGAGGGCGAAGATCAACGGATGAATAAGAAAGAGCGGAAGAAGAAAGCGGACGAGTTGATGGTATCATTTTCAGTTGTGAGTTTCATCGTCGTGTGTTGTTATGAAGATTGAGTTGAGTACCGATTCAGAATCATCCGTGGGCTCAAAGTACCGATGTCAACGAGATTGTCGTGGCTTCGACAAGTTCTACCAAGGAGGCACGCCTTGGGGCTATTGAGCACCTGTATGAAATCTTACGGGGAGGAAAGGCGCTCGAGGCATCTGACATGGTAACGATATATTTTATCGCGGCTCCTGCGTTTCGCAACTAACATCAAGTTTTCAGGCATCAATTCAATCAGCTCTACTCTCTCGCGTCTATGATACACATGCTGGAGTTCTCCACGCGCTGTACTCTTCACCCGAATTGTACTTGTCGACAGTTGCTTCAAGCACGACCCCTCAAAAACTCGTGGATACCATCGTATCGCAGGTGACTCCAGACCCACCAGCTCGTGCTGTTCTTCAAGCACACACCGCTTTCCTTGTTGGTCATTTCAGCAAAATGTATCCGGAGTTATCGCCAGATATACAGCAACGCATGTTATTCCCGTACGTACTTGCCAGCAAATCTAAGTTCAAGACTGCGCGAGGAGTGTGGGAGGCGCTGTGGGAGGTCGGGGGCATTGCGAATGGATGGTTGAGAGGTTGTGTGGACATATGGGAAAATGCTGGTCTTCTTCGTGGCAAGAAGGTAGCCAAGGATGATGAGAACGAGGATGTCGATGCGGATGTGGAAAAGATTTGCCAGGTGAATCTTGACGTGGCAGCCAAAATTGCAGGTGAGTATTCATTTACTTCTGCCTACATTTGTTTATTATTATTTTTTACAGAGAATATCCTTGCTTCTAATGGCAGCTCAAGTGATATTACCCTCATCCTCTCCAAATTACATGACCCGCTACCGCACGCTCGCGCGCTTGCCTACTTGGTCGTCCGTGTTTTATTGCTCAGCACGTCATGCGAACAGCAGATTGAGATCGCCCTGTGGGCTCTGAATGCAATGATGTTAAAGTCTGTTGATAGTTTCGGTGATATCTCGGAGGGATCCACGAGCTTGCAAGAGGCATGCACTACCTTCTTATCGTATTCAATTACTGACCGCGTGACAGATGCTCGATGACCATACGCTGGGCATGAAAGTCGCGACGAAGCCCGCAGGAAAAGTTACGATGCAATTTCTTCAGGCTTCCATACTGGTATTGATACCGACTGTTCGACTCGTGGACGGATGTACTCCTGCCTGGATCACAGCTGATTCGCCTTCGGGAACCAAGAACATTGAAGACCGCTATGTCAGCCTCATGCAGAACCTCTATGCTATTGCCGTCTCCTCCGGAAGCTCCACTCCGTCGCAACTGACCACTCACCTCACTCAGGCAATCTTCCTAAACCTGAGAGATGTTTCCCTTCAGTTTTTACTTGGTGTCCTTCTTGCGCGATCTCCAGCTCTCGAGCGTGTGAGGACCCGAGCTCTCTTGCATGCTTTAGCATTCTTGCGCGGACACACCTCCAGCAATGCTGTCGATTTTCAGACGATATTGCCTTCTTTTGTAGCGGTGCTTATGAATGCAGGGACGGACAAGCAAGAGCGGGCTTTGATATTCGAATGCGTCTCTGCGTTGGCCTCTACATCGGAGAGGAAGCATATTTATGGGTTGGACACTATTTATGCAGCAGAATCTGGTAGGAATTTTGTACCTCTTATTCCATCCGCGCTCACCCGCACTGTGCTGCCTAGCGCATCTTCAGTACCTTGACGTAAAGGATTTTGAGGTTTATTTGAAAGCTCTTCTGGATAGTCGCAGTCTTCTTGTACAAGACAGCAACTATATCAAGGTATTCCACCAACAGCACCTCGCTGGTGCTAGTGCAAAGTATGTTTCCTGCGTGATTATATATTGCTACTTATCTTGCGTCTTTCTTGTCCGATTTAGATACAGGCGCCGAGTGCTATGTTACTTGCTGTCGCACGCGATCTCTCACCCAGTCCCTGAAGCTCGCATATTCATTATGTCCTCTGTCGTGGACGTATCAGATGTGGCAAAATCGGACATGGTGATGCCTGCCATGGAGACACTGATCAAGGATCCAGCCCCCATCTCGAATGTATTTGGAGTAAACTTTTCTCGGTACAACGTTCTTGTGGCATCTACATTCCTCAGTGTTCCTGTGGGAGATTTGAATGCTAGTCAGGACAGTTCTGTTTGGAAGATCTTCTCTTTGGCGTTAGAAACACATTTCCAGTCAAGTAAGAATAAATTTTTTTAAAACTTAATTGGCGGCTGAACGGCAATTAGATGCAAACACTACCGTCAGGCAGCTGTTTTCAGACGCATTAGAAGAGAGGCTTTTTGCGCATTTGGACATGGAACGTCAAATTCAAGTCTGCGATATCCTTTTGTCAGCAGGATCGTCAGGCAATGAAGTGGTATGAAAACACGCTAGCCGTTGGCGAAGTTACAACTGACCGTGACACCAGCATATGCATGTCAAGAAGCTTCTGAGCAAGCTTCTCCAGGATGTTCATCTTGTTATTCATTTGCTCGTGGCTTATCAACCTGCGGCAGTTCAGTCTGCTACCCCTGCTAGTAAACGTGCCAGACTCGATAAGTATGTATCCTTACTCTGTCTTCCTAGGCCATCCTGACATTTTTCCACGACGAAAGCCCATCTCACGGAAATATCGAGGAGAAAATGTCGATACTAACTTTCCTTGCTGAAACCCTCGGAACAAAGGAACTTCCTGGTTCTCTTGACCTTTTAACGCAGCTCCTAGACACTCTAGGCAAGATCATTCATTACGACTCGCCTGTCCCGTCAGATACGAGTTACCTTTGCCAAATGCTCATGGCTGCTGTGGAAGAAGCAGCGAGTAAAATGACGGTACTTTATTTCTATCACGTGTACATGACAGCGCCTTGACTAACAATGCGAAGGAGCCTCCTGCCAAGCCCATCCGATTGGACATACTTGTTGAGATTATTAGACGTACGATCTCCCTTCCGCTGATGTTTTATTTTTCACTGAAACGTTGTTATTCAAGTCTCCGAGAACCCGCAAACATTCCACCAAGCGCTTCTTCTCATGGCAACTTTAGCTCGACTCACGCCTGACTCAGTGCTCCACAACATCATGCCCATCTTCACATTTATGGGCACCAACGTGTTCCATCGCGATGACTCATATAGCTTCAAGGTGGTGCAAAATGTAAGACTGTTTGTGGCTTGCGGAGTGGGTTGCTTAATTCAAAGTTCTCCTACAGACTATCGAAAATATTGTCCCCGTCATGGCATCATCACTCAAATCTAGGTACACCCCTGGACTCGACTTGTATACCGGAGCTAGGGACTTCTTACGGATCTTCACGGACGCCTCTAACCATATCCCACGTCATCGTCGACAAAAGTATGTTTAAAGGATTTGACTTCCAATGACTTAGCGCTGATGTCGCAATACAGCTTTTTCATACATCTTGTGGATGTTCTTGGACCTCAAGAATTCTTGGCTCCCGTTTGTATGTTATTGGTAGACAGGGTAGCCAATCGTGTGAGCCGGCAACATGACGATGAGGCTTCAGCCTCGCTAGGACTTCCGATATCTCTACTGCGCCATTTCCCCCGACCGTCACAGCTTCATGTAAGCACATCGTGGCGCTTTTGAATGCTGCTGACGTCTTCCAGGTTTTCAAGGAAGCGTTGCGGGAAGTGATGAGGCTGATTCGCAATATCGTCTCCGATGAAGCGGGTGCTACATTTTTAGACTACCTTCAGTGCGAGATACTATTGTCTTTTTCTTTTTTCTATGCTCATACATCATTTCAGTGATGATGAGCATTCCGCCAGATCGTCCTCCGTCATCAGGCGGCGTGCTCAGGCACTTATCATGTTTATCGGTTATGCTATCACACCCACGCCTTCCACCGAGGTCTCAAGAGGAGATCATGATGCAACGGAACTTATCTCTCTCCTTGTTGATCTTACTACAACAGAAGGCGAGAATATCGCAGATGTCGTATTGGTGACTCAGCAGGCCACATCAAAGGTGATGAATGCCATTGGTGCAGCAGACTTCCTGGATGGAGCCGTAGTCATGCTACAGTCAGACGATACCAGGGTAAGATTTCATTTATTTCTTTCCGCGGCCCATTCTTACCACTCATTCAGATCAAAACTGGTGCCCTTGAAGTTCTCGCGGAGAGAATACCCAGAGTCAAAGAAGCTGTCCGTCGGGAGCAACAAAAGATTGTTCTTTCCATTATCGACTGCATCCGGGATATCGTTTCCCGTCAGTCAGCTGGCGCACTGGTCAACTCAGCGCTGAATGCTTTGAGAGCGATGAGCTCCTCCATTTGTTCTGGCGAGGAGTCAGCATTAGTGACTACTATTCCTTCTGTCCTGAAGGTCATCAAAGCGCGTGCATCATTGCAATCCGCTATCGCAATATTACCGTGCTATGTGTATGAATCGTCATCTCTTTCTGTGCGTTCCATGTTGCTGAACGAAATGCAGGACCTCTCTCGGACCTCGGCTTATACCTCACTTCCGAGACATTACCCAAGAGTGTACATCAGTCCTCCAAGATGGACTGAGTGGCAAAATGGGTGAGTGGCTTGTGTTGCATACACAGACACTGTATTAAATGGTCTGCTCAAATAGCGCAATCTTCTGTGGATGATACAATTTCCACCCTGCAGGGCTTGGTATCGATGCTTCCCGCATTCTATGGTGCTGTAGAACTCACCAACATCGTCAAACTCCATCTGCAATACTCTGTCACCATGAATGGTGCTATGGCAAGTCTGATGAAAGCTATTGCAAAGAAGATTCCCAGCAACTCATTACTACCTGTACTGTGCGATCTGTGGCCTAGTTTGGAAAAGTCCCAGAAAAAGGTATGTACGTTTGCATGAGACAAGCACGATTACCCAGTATTGTAACAGGAACATGTCGATGCACTGATCGCCTTCTTCAACTTTTTCAAACGAAGCCTTCGGGTGGCTCAACGCCCCGATATCCAGGAACATCTCCGTTCAATTTTCTCAGTCTTCCTCGATGGCTTTGGCGTGAACATGACATCTATGACTGGTTTCAAAGATGTGAGTTCCTTCTTTATGACCTGAAGGTAAGGCTGACTCGTACCAGGGAGAATCGCATATCATTTCTGCATTCTTAGAAGTTGTGGTAAAGCTTAACGAAACGACTTTCAGGCCGCTGTTCCGCCGATTGTATGATTGGGCATTTGTGGCTGAGAATGGTAAATTCGACTCTCCTTGTCAGAAGTGTCTTACCTTCGCTGATCACTGCGCAGCAAACATTGAGCGCAAAGTCACATTTTGCCACATGTATTCTGCCCTGTTGGATTATTTCAAGGTGCGCTTCGGAGCCGTTTTCGAACATGCGGTTGTTCACTGGGGTGCAGGGCTTGATGAACCCTTACATGTCAATGCTTCTAAAAGCTTTGTGCGATATATTAGAGTCTTTGGCTGCGGGTTCGATTCAAAATTCATCGCTGTGGTTGTCAACAGTCGAGACCCTTACAAAGAGTTTCGAGAATGACGATGGAGGTGAGAGCAAGCATTTTTAAGTCACTCGCACACCACTCACTCGACATTTTCAGTATTCTGGCGTGACGACAAGTTAGCCTCGGTAGCGAAGCCTTTAATCGCACAAGTTTCCACTAGCATCAAGCTCGATATCGCAGACGGGAAACAAGCCCTGACAAGCTGCTTGATTGCCATGACAAACGTGGCGACGGATGACGACTTACTCAAGTCCATCAACCTTGACTTGCTCATGCACACCCGCGCGGAGGATGCCCGTGAGCGTATATCTGCGCTCTCCTGCGCCGAAGCGCTCTGGCGTGAACAGGGTGGAAAGCTCATTGGTTCGTACTTTTCCGGTCCATGTCATCAAATGCTAACACCCTCATAGGTTTCGTAGCGGAGACTGCCACATTCATCAGCGAATGCGCTGAAGACGAGAACGATAGTGTTGTGCGGGAGACACACAAGCTTAAAAACGCGGTTGAAAGCGTGGCCGGGAGCATCAGTGGATTATGATGACAAACTCGGTTTGATTATCATGTATGTAGCGATTTAACAGGTTTTATCACTGTACCCGTGACATCAGTGGTTGTTTCAAGTGAGGACGGCAGGTACGTGAAGCGTTTGCTTCCTGCGGAACCAATTCAAACCGCGGCCCAACTGCACATTTCATCTCTGCCTTCTCAAATGTAAACGACTTTCCTGCTTCGCTCTCAAACACTCTGACCTGCGTCCCAACTGCGTTGTAAGCTCCCGAACGTGTCACTGGCTCATGAAGTGCGGTCCGAATAAAATTGTACTGTAAGGTTGCTACATTTTGTGTAGCTGTACGAGTTCGAAAGTGAATGATTGAACCGGGAAGTGAGTTCTAAGGAGATAATACCACTACTCTGCTTTGCTTTCTAATGATGTGCGATACGAATGAGTTCTTAAATATGTAGTGAGAAGGGGGTGGCGTTGCAGGGTAAGGATAGCTAATAGAAATGTTGACAGTGGCGCATAGAATGGAATATGATACGAGACGTAAAGAAAGGGTTTCCGTCGCCAGGGGATTACGAGTCCTTACAGTACGTCATGATGATCCATCTTCACTCACGACTGGCGCACTTTCTTGGCCCTGGCGCCACTTTCTTTTGTTTCTACTCTCAACGTTCACTAGAATATATGTCACCTCTGTAGCTAGGTTATTCCTAAGCAAGTCATTCCTTAATGAGTCAATATGCAGTTTCGAAACAGCGTTTCTTGTGTGAAGAGCCTCCGTGTTTCCAATGTCGAGTGTGATGGGCCTTAGAGCACTTCTCTTGACTAGCCCGAAAAATCTGGCAGCATGTGAAACAAATCTCACGTAGGCAACAGCTTTACGCCTATCATCGTGGAACTACCTTTTCATGAATCCATCAGTCATCGAGATCTATTAGCTCCTCCTCGCTACACCCGCCCCCATCCCCGCTCTGACATTGACACCCACCTCCTTATCAGAATCATCACGGTGCGTCCTGTTCGTGTTCCTGCATGAATGCAGGGACAGTTACCCCAGAACGAATTCTAGGGCCTGGCCGCGGACCAAGATTAACAACTATCTGGTAGTGTATCGGATAAATACTCCCGCTGATCGTGATTGAAACATTGCTGAGGGAGAACGGCGTTCGACTCCTCGCTTGTCATGCTTGAAACATGACTTCGGGAGACTTTTTTTGATAAGCTCAGTAAATATGTTTTTTGTTTCGAATTATCATGCTTCCATTTTCAACATGGACCACTATCTGGTAGTGCATCGGATAAGTACTCCTGCCTGTCGTGCTTGAAACATGGCTAGTAAGAGTGGCGTTCGACTCCCGCTTGTCAGGCTTGAAATTTTGAAACATGACTTCGGGATACCTTTTTTTGATATGCTCAGCAAATTTGTTTTTTGGTGTTTTGAATTATCATAACTCCATTTTCATCACAACTATCTGGTAGTATATCGGATAAGCACTCTTGCCTCTCATGCTGGAAATATGGCTGGGGGAGAGCTGAAAACATGACTTCGGTAGACTTTTGGTTGAGGAGGAGCGGTGTTCGACTCCCCGCTTGTCTTGGGACATGACTTCGGGAGACTTTTTTCTCAGTAAATTTTTTTTTATCTCGCATTATCATGCTTCCATTTTTAACGTTGACAATATCTGGTAGTGTATCGGATAAGTACTCCCGGTGGTCATGGTTGAAATTGAAACATGGCTGAGGGAGAGCGGTGCCCAGGTTCGCCTCCCTGCTTGTTGTGCTTGAAACATGACTTCGAGACCCTTTTTTTATAACCTCAGTAAATATGTTTTTTTTGTTTCCAATTATCATGCTTCCATTTTCAACATTTTCAACATTGACAACTATCTGATAGTGTACCGGATAAGTTCTCCCCCCCGTCATGCTTGAAACATGGCTCAGGGAAGAGCGGCGTTCGACTCCATTCTTGTCATGCTGGAAACGTGACGAGACTTTTTTTAATTTCCTTCCGGGATACATGGACAGTCGCAAGAGCCGCAATCTAAGGAGTCAGTGTCAATCGGCAAGGTAAACATAATCACAACGAACGCATCTTCCCTTGCACCACGGACTGAGCTCCTCGCTTCTGCCCTATTTTCGCTGCGGGGTCGAATCCTAGCTTCTTGATGATGTCTGCAGAGTACGCCAGCTCCGTCTGAGGGGCCTTCGATGTCTTCGTATCATCGGATTCTGAAATGGAAGCATGATAATTCGAGACAAAAAAACAAATTTACTGAGCTAGTCAAAAAAAGGTCCCCGGAATCATGTTTCCAGCATGACAAGCGCGGAGTCGAACACTGCTCTCCCTCAGCCATGTTTCAAGCACGACGGGCGGGAGTACTTATCCGATATACTACCAGATAGTTGTCGATGTTGAACATGTGAATTTTGCCAAGTAGCTGGTATGCGTGAATTTCAGAGCTAGTAGTGCCAGTATGTTTTGCAGTGGACAGTCTATAACTCCATCTTGTGAATCTGCGGTCCAGCCTGACACCACTGCAGGGCAGCAGCAGATCAACTTGGGACTCGATCGACGAACAAATAGAGATATTTGGCGGTGAAGTCATATTTCGCAAATGCAAACTAGGGTGGTGTGCTACGTCAGGCCTTCAAAGCTTCAGGACCCATTGTGCCTGGACTTTGAAGATCTGACTCTCCAGGTTGTAAAAGTTTCAGCATTCGGTTTTTTGCATCGCCCGGTTGGTTCTGCGTTGATTTTCGCGTATGCGGGAATGGTTTCGCTGCTTCTACAACTTCTCAAGGGGAAGTATCACTGGGGCCCCTAACACAGGTCTGAGGTTGTTCCCGCCTTCTTCGCGGTCTCCCCCTCCTACCAGTGACTTTCTATATATCTATAGGGGGATTCTTCTTAGTAACTAGCCCTGTCTATTTTGCTCGTCCTCGCCGCTCAACTCTCGTTCGCTATTGACCTAGCTCGTCCGGTTAAACGTTCAGCACGTTACACGCCAAGCGGTTCTCGCTTCTCCAACCCCGACTCCGAGTCTGGTCAATTCCGTGCTGGCGATCCTGGACAATTCAAGAGGAAGATCCACACATTGATGTACACCCTTCAAGTTGTCGACACGCGATTCGGATATAGCATGCTTTACTATTTCAGAGACAGGAAACTGCCAAGAGCGGGAGGGTAACATGAGGCGGTTTATGCTCTGCTCGTAGACCATATTATATGGCTGACATTTAAAACTTCCTCTTAAACCTGCGGATGAAATGCAAAGCCGAGTCCCGAGAGCCTTGAAAGAAACCTGAGGCGAAATTCGGGGTTGTCAGAAGTCTGGCATGAGAAATCTTCGTTGAGCCGCCGTTGACCGAATTCATCAATGCGTGGGGGCATGGATGCGAACGAGATTAGATGGTTCAGGAACAATAAAAATTGGTACGTTTGTGGATGCGTGTACGTGCTTCAAGGACAACGTAACGCTTTGAGTCACCCGACGGGTCTCTGCAGTTGGAGGGGGTTGGAGTATGTGCGTAGTGTCCTGCAATTTTGCAAGGTCGGCACTTAGGTTGAGAGATGGAGAGATTATTATCTGTCTCGCTGTTGAATAAAGGTCGTAAAAGTTGGAATGAAGATAAATTTTTGATGGCTGAGAAAAAGTTGGTTGAAAGAGAGCCACGGTTGTGATAGGCGCCCTGTCATTGCCACCTCTTGAGTCCAACTTGCTGTTCCGCCACTTTTCTCTCTTCATCGAGCCATACGTCGAGCAGCTCTATACGTTCCTTTATCCTTGTCCATGTGCTAGCAGCACCGTCCATGTCCACCAGCAACAGGAACAACTCGCGGTTCTCTACCCTCAAGGTTTTCGGGTTCAGTAAAGAGAGGCCACCACCACCGCCCCCCAAGGATGCCCAATACTCTCTCCAACAGGGACTGCGAGTCCAAGGACCTTATAGCAGCAGCAAGTCGCTTTATAACTCCAGTGTAGCATCGCTGGCCAATCCTACCGAAGCAGTTCCTTCGCTGCCTGCCACACCGCTCACTGCAGACTACCGGCGAGCCTCACCAGTATCTAGCCAGTCAGCACCATCTGTTCGATCTTTCGCACCATCTGGCGCCGCCATATCTATTGAAGGCGACAGCATCGTTAAACCAAAGCGTGGCATATTCTCCTCACTCAGCAAGCGCATGAATAGGTCCGCCATGAATCTTCTCGACCTTGATTCTGAGCCTCGAGAGGATGAAGGTATCTCTACGCCGTTTAATATCCAGGTCTGTCTGTATACTTCTCATTGCTTGCTACCTACTCATGCGCAATCAAGCATGAAATTCATGTCGAAGAGGGGTGAGTTGCCATTCCTCTTTGTCTTTCTCGTATTATTTTTTTGGATCTATCTTTATCTCCATCTCAGAATATCCTTTGTATTCTATTCCATGCCACCCCATCATCTCCTTTCTATAATGCTGACTCTTCTCCAGATTAGTCGGCTTTCCACCATCATGGTCTACTGCGCTCTCTCAAGCTGGCTTTACCGAGGACGAAATCGCCGGCATCTACGCCCGCCGCGCAGCATCCAGTGCATCCAATGGTACCGCCGAATCCCAAGATTTGACCTCGACTTCCCGCTCTGCCTCTCCCCTTTCTGTCCTTCGTAACCCAGCACCGCGCAGTACATCCCTTTCTAAAGCGGCTCCTGCACCACGCTCACCAAATGCTACACTAGTAGCGACCGCATATATGAATTCTCCATCATCCACTGGAGCCTCCTTCAACTTGAACGCTTCTCCCTCACGCCAGCTATCATACATTTCCAGTGCCTCCTCACACTCTAACTCTGTCACCGCAGAACCCGGGGATACGCAATATGTGTTTGTAAATGGCACAGGACGGGAAAGCATTATCGACCCATACCCACTAGATGCACAATCAGTGTCATCGCACCACTCCAGCTCAACGCATCATACAAATTCACCTCAAATCGTCCGCACGCAATCTGACACGAACCATCTGCCAGCACGCGTCAACCCCTTACGAGTCCCAAGTCCACTAGTCCACACTCACAGCTTGCCTACGCCACAGCCATCCACCGATCGGCCGCACCCGTATGGTACGACCCCACATACTGTACACAGCGCCCCGCCACGCACACCTCCTCGGAGAGTGTTCCACGTTGCGAATGCCTGTGATGGGTCGCCACCACCTGCATATAGCTCACCAGAAAGCTGCTCAAAATTCCCTCGGGAAAAGGCAGAGAAGTTTTACCGCGATAAGGAAGAAAGTGGGACAAGAGCATATGTGGAAGAGGCTAAACAGGTCCACGAGGACGATGAATATGCCGATGATGATTCCATTCTGGATATTTCCGCTTCCGTGGATGCGACATCGTCTTCGCTATACACTGATATATCCCTTCCCCTTCCCAGTACGGACATCGACCCGGCACTGTTGAATAGGCACTTAAGCCCGACGCCACCGCTGGTAATTGATAAAAGGTTGACAAAGGTGAATGCATTGCCTCCGAGGCTGAGTTTCCGTTTCAGTACAGATCTGGGACTGGACTGGGGAGCTGGATTGTTTAGTGGGCTTGAAGAAGAAGGGAGGGGGAGTGGATCTGCGAGTGGGAGTGGGAGTGGGTCGAGAAGGGATTCAAATACTGGGCTTGGGAGTGCCGGCGATAAAATCGTGAGTAGCTCGGAAAACGCTCAAAGAAGCAGCTGCGAGGCGGTCAGGGGAGAGGGGAGCAGCTCACTCCTCCCTGGTGTCTCGCTTTCTTCATCAAGACCATCACGCTCTCCCTCAACATCGTCACGCACCCCATCAACACCTACATCTTCCAAGTCTCATTCGCCCTCTACATGGACGTCTACGCCGTCGACGTCCCCTTCGCCTTCACACTCACCCTCTGAATCATCATATTCAGGTACTCTCTCGCCGATCCTCCCGGACGTATCATTGGGCGCGAACATCACCCTTGGGGCTCCACTCCGCATCAATGCTCCGGACCCACCTACAAGGAGCGTACCGCCAACGCCGAAGAGAAATCTTCCTCCTATTCCCCATGAAGAGCATGACTCCGAAAATAACGAAGACAGTCCTCTTCTCCCGGATGTCTCGCTGGGCCCGAACGTCTCTTCCCTCAGTGCTGGCCTGGGCCTGAGTATCAAGACCCCTGAGCTCACGACGCCTTCGTTGCCTCTAGCATCTACTGGTCAGTCAACATCCTCAGAACGGCTCTCTGTCGAGTCTCCCGTTGCTGGCCCAGCACGGTTGTTGCCTATCACCGATCCTAATTCAGGAGTTGAGGTTACATTACAGTCTCCTACAACTCCGACGTCAAATCATCCAGCTGCAACTTCCTCACCAGCAGGAGAATATCTAGCCTCGTCACTAACCGGCGATCGCAATTCGTCGTCAGCCCTTCTCCCCGCACGACCGCCTGGCGATCGCGATTCTGGTATGTCGACGATGACGGTCACTCCCGCAATGATCGTGAGCGTGAGCGGAGCCATGGCTATCACAATGGCAACAGCCAGCGTCGTCGACTCCGAGGCCGTGTCTAGGTCTGCTGTGGAGCTACCCCGGGACGACGTAGGAAGCGAGGTAGGAGACGGGTCTTCCATCATTGTGCTCGACTCAGACCCTGCGTGGCCAGAGCCCCCACTCAGTCCCGATCTCGACACGACCCCGCGGCAGCCCATGCGCTTCCGCACAACATCCATAATCCGTGCACAGGGCTCCCCGCATAGCTCACATTTCAGCAGCGAGACGAGTTCAACTAGTGAGAGCGCACCGCTTGTCACGCCCAAGCCTTCGTTGCTACCTCCGTCGCCACTGCGCGAGAAGAGCTTTGCTCCCGAAGCTGCCTTGCTTACGTCCATGACCGACACGTTTGGCGGGCGCGAAACCGATTGTGAAGAAGGGTTGACGCTTCCTACCGTGCCCAAGGCGCGTTCACGCTCCCAGCGACTACCGTCGTGGATCTCCGAGGCCATTGCTCCTCTCGCCGAGTTCATCGTTGACGTCAATCCCCAAGAGTACTTTGCAGACCTCCAAGAGATCGCAGAGGGTGACAGCGGATCTGTTTACGCCGCACGCATTGTATGCCGACCCGAAGAACTCGGTCTGCCAGCTGAAAAAACGCACGTCGCTTTGAAGGCAATTGCGGTACAGCCGTCGGTGTCGCCGAAGTTGCAGGATTTGCGACATGAGATGGAGCTGATGCGCGGGGTGCACCATGAGCATGTTCTGCGCATGGATGCGTTTTATGTGAATCTTGTGGATGATTCAATTTGGATACGGATGGAGTTGATGGAACGGAGTCTGGCGGATGTCGTGGGATTGGTGTGCGAGGGTTTGTCGTTACAGGAGCGGATGATTGCGCGCTTTGCGAGTGATGTGAGTTTGATTTGGTTTGAAGGGGTGAAACGTATGCATCAGGGTTCTCGGTTGCTAATGCCACTGCTCAGGTTCTGCATGCACTTGAATATCTCCAAAAGCACCATATCGCCCACCGGGACGTGCGCTCAGACAATTTGCTTTTAAATACAGATGGGATTGTGAAAGTCGGTGAGTGGAACGTTTTCATCAGCTTCTTTATGTTTCCAATCCGATCATTCCGCTGACGTTGCCATCGCTTTGCTTTTGTTTTTTGGGCACTGCGTGTTGGTTGGACTTTTGTTGTGATAGCTGATTTCTCGAATGCTGTGCGAGTAACACGAAATTTACCTACGTGCAGTGGCGCGGTTGGCGTCATCTACTGGCAGGTGAGTGCATGCGTTATCGTTCATTTTCAGTCTGTGTATTGATGGTCGTCATGTCATACTCCACAGGCTCCAGAGATGCGAGCGTAAGTCCTGTTTTTCATTCAGCCTCTGACTGAAGTTCTCATCTTCATCTGCCTTTATAGTGGAGTGTATAACGCGCTCAAAGTCGATGTCTGGTCGCTGGGCGCTACGGTATGGGAGCTCGCGGAGACAGAACCGCCCTTTGCAGATGTCCAAGACCCCCGTGAAATCGGATCCCAGTGGCCTTCCCTCCGTCACCCAAAGCTCTATTCTGGTCATTTCCACGAATTTTTGCGATTTTGTTGTCGGCCGTCTACGTCGAGACCGAACGCCAACGAATTGTTGAACGTGAGCGTTGTTTTCTTTCCTAGTGGAGGGTGTTTTTCTGATTTTATACGTTTTTAGACTCCTTTCATCCGTAACGCGTGTGGCCGTGCAGTCATCTTCCAACTTCTTTCACAATGTAGAGCCATTGAGGAGCGTGTATTGCAGCGGGAGAGTGCCGGGGAATCATGACGAGCGTCGAGCGGACGGGTGGAACGGACGGATGATAGCTTTTGCGCGATTTTTTACGTGGTCAATTGTCTTTTTTATCTATCACCATATTCATATCGCTATCTATACATACCCCCTCCAAGTCATTTACTCATACTCATTTATCTACCCCAGATTTTTTCGACGATGCTCATCGTGGGCTTCGTCTGCAATGCAAATGATAGACTACGTACGGGAGTGCTGCTGAGTCAGGTGTACTCAGCTCGGTCGAACACAATCGACAAGCTACCTCGGCAACTATTCATGGGTATGTAGTGTCAAAACCCATCTCTCGAACTAGTACGTATGCATGCGGTAGGGTTGAGCGAATCCGCGGGGAGAGCACTGCAGAGATTGACAATACATATATGACATGCTGCCCCTGATTAGAATTAGACTCAAGTTCGTACCTCGCTCTGGCAAGTCACACAACGTGAGCAACTACATATGATCGGCGGGGGAGTACGTGGGACCGACCAGGGGCTGGGTGCGTCTAATATGTCAGACATTTTCCGACGACTTTTTATTATGGTTGACGGTAGTGATGCTCCAGCTTCGGCCCAAACCTAGGTCATCGGCCCAAGCCGGCCCAAAGCCGTGGCTCCAAAGTCTACTTTACATAAGACTTATGGGTGAACGCGCTTGGGTGCGCATGCAGAGGGATAGGGGATGGGGGGTTCACCTGGGTGACTGGAACGAGTGAAAACAATTAGAATAGTGCAAAAGCTTACAGGCAAGTGCCAAGTAGGAACACCCACGTCAAGCACAGATCTGCGAGAACGAGCGCGAAATGTGCAGATGAACATTGAAGAGATAGGCCGCTGGGCTCAGCTCGGCCAGGCCCAGGGCTTCAAGCCGAGCCGTGCACATCATCAATAGAGACCCTTTCAATTTTGCGTGGTATTCACACCCGCAGACTGGGACAATTGACAAACACTGAGAGATTAATCTATCATAGGTAGCAAGGACTTACGTAATGAAAATATCAACGCCACGCACCTTATAATGCCAAGAGCAATGACACCAGACTTGTCACTGATACCAACTTAGTTGGAACAATTCCTACGAACGTACATATACAAATGTCACAGGAAACGACAAGGAAGAAAAGGGTGACAAACTGAAGCATAATCGACTGAGTATAATACTTATGAAGCTGACATCACTTAAGCGCTGTTCGGCGGTGTGAGACTTTGACAGGTTGTGCTGGGCTTTTTAGACTCCCAACGTTCGGTCTGGATGTGCGTCAAATGTGAGATTTGCTGGGATGTCTGACGTAGCTAGTCACCACTCAACTTGTCCGTGGCAGTAAGCGAGACCAGTCGCGACCCTGCCACAGTGGAAGATTGGCTCTCGGCGGGACTCGGATTCTTGTTCGGCGCTATACGACTCGGACCGCAACTTATGTTACGGTCTTATCAAAGTTTTATGGTTGTCGCCACTGGCAGCTTAGCTATCAGATATACCAGGATTTGATTTAGAATGCTCAATTTGCAGACGTAGTAAGCACTTTTAAAGAAAAACATGATCAGCACTCATGTGCCACTCATACTTCAAACTGGTCAATTTCTGCTCTTGTGTCCTAAAACACGTCATTTAGGGTTGAAGAAACATATTGGAACACTCAAGTTTGATCCATAATATACTTTGTCACTGCTTTATAATACATATGTCAACGGTTGGGGCTGCAGCTTGGTTTGGGCCAAACCAAGCCCCGGCTTTGGGCTGGCCCGGGCTCGCGGCTCAGGCCCGAGGTTCTGCAAACCTAAGCCCCCTCCAGGCCGAGCCTAAGCCGGGCCGGAACATCACTACATACGTCGGTGTCCGCCGTCTTCTCGGAAACAGAATACGTCTGGACACTGTTATGCTCTGGCCCAGTTGTTTGTTCATCCTTTGGTTCTTCTGTTCCGTCCGTTACTGAGCGTGAAAATACTACAGTCGTAGGTGCTGCAGTAACTCGAGTCGACCATTCGTGTGTAACCGAACGCCCCTTTGCAACGCGAAGGATGATGAACAATTGTGCAATGCCCTGGTTCAAGGAGGAATAAAATAACATCAGGGACGCATGTGATTCAGGCTGTGTCTGCTTACCTGTACTTTACCAATACACATGAAGCATAGAGTAGAGACGCCATTAAAATGCATAGCATAGGCAACTATGAAAATAACAGCGAAGATAGTGTATGGCAGGGCGGACTCGACAACCATAAGGACGACGGTATCGTACATGCTAGAGTCATATTGGCCAATGACCTGCTTCAATTGGCTTCGCATGACAAGCAATCGATACGCCACGAGAGCGGTATAAATCACAGTGAGCCCCACTTCGATGCAGAGGAAGGCAAGCTCGGTGTTGATATTGAAAAAAATGGCGCCGGAGCTTGCCTCCACCAAAGTGACAACAGACAGTGCTGCTCAGGACGTTCAGTAACCACTCCAGCTGGAAGCAAATGTTGCAACTTCACCGATCATGGCAATATAGAATGTGGTCATTGGGATCAACACAAATCTTGCCCAATTCCATATCACGAAACATCGGTAAAGCTAAATTTCAAAGTGATCAAGCTTGTACCAACATATATGATAAATAGCTTGGCTCACAAGTAGAGCCTGCATAAACCACTCCTGGATGTGACCACTAGATGAGACGTTGGTACCAGCGGTCTCGAGGTGGATGGGCAAAGGTGCTTACGCGGAAAGCGCCACAACATCAATACGATAACGCATTTGATTTTCGATTATGGCAAGTGGACCACCAGGCGCATCACGAAGGTCTATCCAAATCATCTCCGTAAATTTTGCGTCTGCAGCAATGCTTACCGTCCCAATTATGAACGTGATGACGATATATAAAACAAGCGCGAGACGGTGATCTGCAATTTTTCCCCCATGTCGCGGCCGTTGGATGAGAGCCATTGTTGATTGTACTGTAAGGAGTAAGAATACGCCTATTGCAGTGCCTAAGCTATTTCGAATTCGTGTATGTCAAACAGGAAACATACCGTAGGATACACCCTCTAACACCATTCCGATGAGACGAGACCGTTCAATCCACAGATTTGTCTGCGGGGTGTAGGATGACATGACGCCGAATTTGGTCACTGATGAAGGTGGCCGAAGCAGCATATTAATGAGTAGTGAGCAGTGGTGGAGATGAAAATTAGAGACAAGTTAAGAAGGAGCGATTGTCTGAATCTTCCTTTATATTATTTTGGTTGACCAAGAGAGACTAGAGACAATTGGGGAGGAAACAGAGTTTCCACTAGGGACGTCCTGAGAAACTCGCCATGCGCATGACAGCCTGGGGAGGGGATGTACCCGTTTACGTGAGTGGTGATATACTACGTATGATGCTCTTCAAAGTGGCACATACCGCATGATAATCCATGTAAGCGCATTTTTTTTGACGCGTTGGGATCGACTTGACCGGGAGCTAGGCGCGTCAAATAAAATATCGAGTACTGATGCACAGCAACTTTGTATCTTTCTTTATCAGAGAGTTGCATCTAAGGGAGGCCTCAGTTGTTGGAGTTCGTGGTCATGTGACGATCTCGACGCTACTGTACAGTTGTAGCTTGAACCTTATTTCGCCGGTTTTTCGTAGTGCGTAGGGACTTTTGTATTCCTTACGCGTTTCTTACGGGTTCCCTGTAAAACCTGAGTTGGTATTACTTCGGAAGCACGCACCTGAGACTGCGGAAACTCAATATCAATTATTGGTGAAGAGGCACTTAAGCTACGTTGCGTGCCCGGCCGAAATCAAACTCAGCTCAATGAGCATAGTTTGAACTTTTAGATCTCGCAGCAGCGCTGCTCACACGCCCTGGCCCCACTCCATCTGAATCTTGATAGGAACTAACTTATAGTGCGCATCACTTAGTCATCGCCACTTGTTTAGCAAGTTTCCCACCACCTCTAAAGAAAATCGGAAGATGAATTTTCTGAGATTGGCCACCCCCTAACAATTGTGCCTGCCTACCGTTTCTGGTGCGCTTGTGTGATTTATACTTTGTTGAACTAACTGCCAAACCTTGAGCCGAGTGTCTTTTGCCCCGAGCCCTGGCCGATAAATGTCTATCCACCTGTGTATCCGATATTCCCACAAACGGATACTCCGCAACTCGACAGATGTCAGTACTCGTAGCATACTCTCTTTCAGTGTCTCGAAGGTACAGTCACAGCGGTCCCGAAGACGTTTCTTGACCCACCTCCAGAAAAACTCAATAATGTTAAAGCTCGCAGTGGAACTTCGGATGTGTCGAGGACCTCTTCGATCACCGGCGCACGATGGACGGTGCCTCCAATGTGCCGTAGCACAAACGAAGTTAATTTTAATGGAGTATAAGTGACGTATAAGGTTACACAAACTTCAGGTCAAGCTATGCTCATATCTGTGTCTGCCACCTTCTCGGAAGCAGAATACGTTTGAACGCTGTCATGCTCTGGCCCAGCTATGTGTTGATCCTTTGCTTCTTCTGTTCCGTCCGATACGGAGCGTGAAAATACTACAGTTGTAGGTGCTGCAACAGCTCGGGTCGACCATTCGCCTGTAACTGCCCGCCCCCTTGCAACACGAAGGATGATGAACAATTGAGCAATACCCTGGTTCAACAAAAACGTTAACATCGGAGACACAGACGATCTGTGTTGTCTCTGCTTACCTGCACCTTTCCAATAGACAAGAAACATAGAGTAGTGAGGCCGTCATTGTTCAAAGCATAAGCAACTATGAAAATAATAGCCAAGGTAGTGTATGCCATGGCAGACTCAACAACCATTAGGACGACGGTATCGTAGGTGCTAGAATCATATTGGCCCATGACCCGCCTCAATTCGTTTCGCATGGCGAACAAACGTTGGGCCACGAGAACGGTATAAATCACATTGAGCCCCACTTGGATGGAGAGGTAGGCAAGCTCGGCATTGACACCAAAGAATACGGAATTGGTGCTTGCCCCCACCTGGATGACAATAGACAGTGCTGCTCGCGACGTCAATAACTATTTCCACTGGGAAAATAATGAAGTTCACCGATCATAGTTATATAAGCAGAGGTCATAGGGATGGTCACCCATCTTGTCCAATTCCATATCACGAAACACCGGTGAAGCTAAGTATTGAAGACATCAGGCGTGCCAACCCATATGGCACACTACTCGACTCACGAGCAGAGCTTGCATAATCCACTCTTGGATGTGACCACTAGACTAGACGTCAAACTAGAGGTTGAGGAGTGGGTGGGCAGATGTCCCTACCAGCAAAGGGCCAGAACATTGATGCGATAATTCCATGCGTCCTGGATTAGTGCAAGTGGACCACCTGGCGCATCCCGAAGGTCTATCCAAATCATCTCCGTATATTTTACATTTGCTCCAAAGCTTATCGTCCCCAACACGAACGTGATGATGATGTAAAAAATAAGCACGAGACGATGATCTGCCACTTTCCCCCCATGTCGAGGCCGCCGGGTTAGAGCTATTAAAGATTGTACTGTAAGGATTAAATATGCGCCTATTGCGGTACGTAAGTCTACTTTTCGAATGACGTATATCAACAGGAAACGTACCCCAGGCTACACCTGCTAACACCATTCCGATGAGACGAGAGCGTTCAATCCACAGATTTGTCTGCGGCGTGTAGGACGACATGACGCCGAATTTGGTCACTGGTGAAGTGAGGAAAGGTTAGGGAAGACGCTGGGACCAAGCGGTCGAAGAAGCCTATATACTGGGGAATGGTGAGAATAACGTAGAGAAAGTTAGAAATGAGTGGGTAGGATGCAGCGGTTATATATACTGGAAGCAACATTTCCACCAGGGCGACAGAAACATGCCATGTGCATAAGGCCGGGTATGTTTTGCAACAAGAGGTTCCATTACGAGAGCGATAATGATATTCACATCTCAATGCTTGGGACAAGTTGAATACACCGAGAGATTTCTTAGCAGGACTTACATGGTGCAAATATAACAAGCCTTTCTTGCAGGTCCATGCTGCACCCTTATAACGTCGTGTGACAGCACCCCATATGGTGACTTTCGCAGTGTTAATGGTTACTGGAAAGGCACCAAGGTGAGAGGGCATGACGCGATGGCGTTGATCCTATACTAGTTAGTGGAATATGTGACAGGCAAGTACACATATTTAAGTCATGGGAAACGATGCGCCAAGGGAAGAAAAATCTCAAAAGCGCCTATGCATCAGCCTATAAACTGTCAGAAGCATGATCACTCACACAGATATGAAAATTTTGACGCGTGGGATCACCAAGATAATAGTTCAAAGCTGAAGCACTGTCCAGCGGTACGACATAATGAGTTGAGTTGGGCCCAGGCCCCAGAGGCTCAGCGTGTCTACTAGTATGCTACCCTGACGGGTTATCATGATGTACTAGGGCTTGGAATATCAATGATATGGCGCTTGACATAATAAAACTTTCATTGGTTCTAATGAGAAGCCCCCGTGGGAAAAGGATCGAAATATACTCGCGTCGCCTATACAAGCGTTACATAAGTATGAGGCCTAGCATATACTACCCGATATAAATTATATTCCTAATTGATCATATGTACTACGCTCTTGGGTCTATGGTGAGCCACAGAGTACAACTTGGTTATACTGCTGCGTCTTCAGAAATATCACAACTATGGCCCACCTGATCGACACACGCACACGACACAGTGAAGGCGATTAAAGTGTGACTATCTATGTTGCCGGATCTGCAGCCTGATCTGCGGCACGACGTGACACGTGACGAGCCTGAACCACTGATCAGCAAAACACTTTTTTGCTGTGGGCTCTGTGAGAGCTGTGGAGAGCTGTGAAAAGGGGACCTAGCTGTGGAGATCTCGAGCTGTGGAGGCTTGTTGTTTTACTGATCGGCGCAACGCGCTGCTCATTGACGCGTTTTACGCGAATTCTGTTGATGACTCGATATGGGTGAACTGATGAAACGGAGCTCGCCTGATGTTGTGGAACTTGTCTACAAACGCTTGTCGTTACAAGAGCGGAAAATGGTTATGCGCTTTACGAGTGGTGTAATTCTGTTTGATGAAGCGTAGGGTAACGAGGTTGAAATACGGTTGCTGATACCAATGTGCTTCTCTCGTCCAGGTCGTTGTTGTGCCTGTTATTAGTTAAAGAGATTGCAATGCGCTACCGTTTCTGGAATGCGCTTGTGTGCCTTATACTTTATTGAACTAACTGCCAAACCCTTGAGCTGAGCGTCTTTTACCCCGAGCCCTGGCTGATAAGCGTCTATCCACATGCGTATCCGATATTACCACAAACGGATACTCCGCAACCCGAGGATACCAGTGCTCGTAGCATCCTCTCTTTCAGCATCTGGAAGGTACATTCACAGCAGTCTTGAACATATTTCTTGACCCATCTCCAGAAAAACTCGATAATGTTCAGCTCGCAGTGGAACTTTGGATGAGTTGAGGACCTCTTCGATCACAAGCGCACGGTGGATGGTGCCTTCAACACGCCGTAGCAGAAACAGGGTTAATTTCAATGAAGTATAAGTGACATATAGAGTTACACAAACTTCGCGTCAAACTATGCTCATATCTGCGTCTGCCGCCTTCTCGGAAGCAGAATACGTTTGAACGCTGTCATGCTCTGGCCCAGTTATGTGCTGATCCTTTGCTTCTTCTGTTCCGTCCAATACGGAGCGTGAAAATTCTACAGTCGTAGGTGCTGCAGCAACTCGGGACGACCATTCGCCTGTAACTGCCCGCCCCCTTGCAACACGAAGGATGATGAACAATTGAGCAATACCCTGGTCCAACAAAAACGTTAGCAGCAGAAATACAGAGGATCCGCGTTGTCTCTGCTTACCTGCACTTTTCCAATAGACATGAAACATAGAGTAGTGAGACCGGTATTGTTCAGAGCAAAGGCAACTATGAAAATAATAGCCAAGATAGTGTACGCCATGGCAGACTCAACAACCATGAGGACGACGGTATCGTAGGTGCTAGAATCATATTGGTCCATGACCCGCCTCAATTCGTTTCGCATGGCGAACAAACGGTAGGCCACGAGAACGGTATAAATTACATTGAGCCCCACTTGGATGGTGAGGTAGGCGAGCTCGGCATTGACACCATAGAATACGGAATTGGTGCTTGCCTCTACCTGGGTGACAATAGACAGTGCTGCTCACGACGTCAGTGACTATTGCCTCTGGTAAGTAATGAAATTCACCGATCATGGTTATATAAGCCGAGGTCATAGGGATGGTCACCCATCTTGCCCAATTCCATATCACGAAACACCGATGAAGCTAAGTATTGAAGACGTCAGGCGTGCCAATCCATATGGCACACTATTCGGCTTACGAGCAGAGCTTGCATAATCCACTCTTGGATGTGACCACTAGACTAGACGTCAAACTAGAAGTCGGGGAGCGGGTGGACAGATGTCCTTACCAGCAAAGCGCCACAACATTGAGGTGATGACTCCATGAGTCCTGGATTACAGCAAGTGGACCACCAGGCATATCCCGAAGGTCTATCCAGATCATCTCCGCATATTTTACATTTGCTCCAAAGCTTATCGTTCCCAGTGCGAACGTGATGATGATGTAAAAAATAAGCACGAGACGATGATCTGCCATTTTCCCCCCATGTCGAGGCCGCCGGGTTAGAGCAATCAAAGATTGCACTGTAAGGACTAAATATGCGCCTATTTGCGGTACGTGAGTCTACTTTCGAATGATTTGTATCAACAGAAAATGCACCCCAGGAGACACCTAATAACACCACTCCGATGAGGCGAGACCGTTCGATCCACAGATCTGTCTGCGGGGTGTAGGATGACATGACGCCGAACTCGGTCACTGGTAAAGTGAGGGAAGGTTGGGGAAGACGATGAGACCAAGTGGTCGAAGCGGCCTATTTACTGAGTGGTAGGAATAACGCAGAGAAAGTTAGAAACGAGTGGGTAGGATGCAGTGGTTATATATTGGAAGCAACATTTCCACCAGGGAGACTGAAACCTGCCATATCCATTAGGTCGGGTATGCTTTTGCAACGAGAGACTCCTTTACGAGAGCGATAATGACATTCACACCTCTATCCTTGGGACAGGTTGAATACACCGAGAAATTTCTCAGCAGGACTTACGTCGTAGTGCAAATGTAACAAGCCTTTCTTGCAGGACGTCCGCGCCACATCTTTATGACGTGTGACAGCACCCCCTCTCGCATTTTAATGGTTACTGAAAAGCGAGATGGGCATGACGTGATGGCATTGATCCTATAAGTACTAGTTAGTGGAATATGCGACAGACAAGTACACATACTTATGTCACGGGAAACGATGCCAAGGAAAGAAAATGTCTCAAAAGTGCCTATGGTGACATCAGCCTATAAACTGTCAGAAGCATAATCATTCACGTAGACGTGAAAATTGTGACGCGTGGGATTACCAAGGTAATAGTTCAAGACTGAAGCGCTGTCCAGCGGTACGACATGCTAGGCCCAGAGGCTCAGCTCGTTCAAACTACCCTGATGGGTTATCATATACCTAGGGCTTGGAAACTAAGATTGGTTCTAATGAGAAACCTCTGGGGAAAGGATGACGGTGGATCGGCCTTGAAGTGTATCTCATATTTCCAGGTACAAGCGTTACATAAGCATTAGGCCTAGGTTGTACCAGTACTGGATAGACTATTGTACAACTTGGTCACTCTGTTGCGTCTTCAGGAATACCACAACTGAAGGCGACTACAGTAACTGTCTATGTTGCCAGATTTGCAGGATCTGCAGCACGAGCCTCAGGCTGAGACAGAACGCCTACATTAACATGTGCTGGTCATTGACGCGTTTTATGTGAATTCTGTTGATGACTGGGTGCAGGTGCGGATGGAACTGATGAAACAGAGCTCGGCTGATGTTGTGGAACTTGTCTATGAACGCTTGTCGCTACAAGAGCGGATAATGATTATGTGCTTACGAGTACTAGAGTACGTTCTCGATTCTACGAAGATGAAATAAGGTTGCTGATATCAATGGGTTTCTCTCGCCAGGTCTTTGTTGCACTCGGAAATCTCCAAAGCACTACATCGCCTATCGAGCGTGTCCTCAGTTAACTTACTAGTGGGATCGTGAAAAAAATCATCCGTCCGCGTGATCTTTGTCTATGTGCTTTGACGCGGTGGGCGAGTGCGCGCGTTATTCTTCAGCTTCAGCGTGTGTGCTTTAATGCTCGGTTTACAGGCTTTAGAAGTATGAGCATAGGTCAATATTATTTTCCCTCGTCTGCTTCTCACTATTTTTGTATTGAAGCGAGAAATCTCGGATAGCGTAAAGTTTCCTGTGTCCGAGAATGAACATTACATTTTGCCCCGAGTGTGTCGACGACGGATAAATCTGGCTGTTACAACAGCCAGCTCAAACCTTTTAACCACGGAAAGGACAGAGATACACCAGCCCATCCACCGCACAATGCAAGGACCTTATTATCCAACCCGCGAAGTGTTGGAGGTCGTGGTCACATGACGAGCTCGAAGCTACTGTACAGTTGTGGCTGAACCTTATTTCGCCGGTTTTCGTAGTGCGTAGGACTTTTGTATTCCTTACGCATTTCTTACGGGTTCCCTGTAAAACCTGAGTTGGTATTACTTCGGAAGCACGCGCCTGGGACTGCGGGAACTCAATACGAATAACAGCCAGACACATCAGTGAGGCGAATGCGGAATTCGATCCAGAGTGCCAGGGCCCACATCAGCAAAACACTTTTTTGCTGTGGGCTCTGTGGGAGCTGTGGAGAGCTGTGGAGAGCTGTGAAAGGGGGACCTAGCTGTGGAGAGCTGTGGAGAGCTGTGGAGGTTTGTTGTTTTACTGATGCAGTACATGTTAGGCTTGCTGGGTGGCTCACCACCAAGGTGCTTCTACCCAACCAGAGACACCTTTATGTGGCCCTTCATGTGGGGGGCTTATTTAATGGCACTACTAACTCATGCAATCTAAAACGGCAAAGCACGACCATTATTACAAGCCGTACTTAATGCGGTTTATCGGTCAATTAGCTCTAGGCTGCCTTAATCACCACTTGTTTTACAAGTTTCCCACCACCTCTAAAGCAAATTGGATTATGTAGTGTTTCTTAGTTTGATGGGAGGGAACAGGACTGTAAGATGAATTTCTTATTGGAGTAAATTTAAGCGTGTTAAATTTTCTGAGATTCAATGGCCCACTAGCGTTAGCGATTCATTCTCGGACAGAATTTGGAGTCCCAGCCACTTACTTATAGGGTCTCTGAACATTTAGAATTTCAAAGTCCTGAGGGTTCAGGCTCGATCAATCGGTGAAACACGTTTCAAGCACTTCCCCAACTATTGTGCCTGTGATTAGTTAAAGAGCTGACAGTGTGCTACCGTTTCTGTGATGCATTTGTTTGTTTAACTAACTGCCAAGCCTTGAGCTGAGCGTCTTTTGCCCCGAGCTCTGGCTGATAAACATCTATCCACCTATCTATCCGATATTCCCACAAACGGATACTGCGCAACTCGACGGATGTCAGTGCTCGTAGCATCCTCTCTTCCAATCTCTCCAAGGTACAGTCACACCGGTTCCGGAGATATTTAATTCTTGATCCATCCCCAGAAAAACTCGATAATGTTAAGCTCGCAGTGGAACTTTGGATGCGTCGAGGACCCCTTTGATCACCGGCGTGTGGTACAAACGAAGTTGATTTCGATGGAGCATAAGTGACATATAAAGTTACACCAACTTCACGTCAAGCTATGTTCATATGTGTCTGCCGCCTTCTCGGAAGCAGAATACGTTTGAACGCTGTCATGCTCTGGCCCAGTTATGTGTTGGTCCTTTGCTTCTTCTGTTCCGTCCGATATGGAGCGTGCAAATAGCACAGTCGTAGGTGCTGCAGCAACTCGGGTCGACCATTCGCGTGTAACTGCCCGCCCCCTTGCAACACGAAGGATGATGAACAATTGAGCAACACCCTGGTTGAACGAAAACGTTGACATCAGAGACATAGAATCCGTGTTGTCTCTACTTACCTGCACCTTTCCAATAGACAAGTAACAGAGAGTAGTGAGGCCGTTATTGTGCAGAGCAAAAGCAACTATGAAAATAATAGCCAAGATAGTGTATGCCATGGCAGACTCAACAACCATGAGGACGACGGTATTGTAGGTGCTAGAATCACATGGGCCCAAGATCTGCCTCAATTCGTTTCGCATGGCGAACAAACGTTGGGTCATGAGAACAGTACAAGCCACATTGAGCCCCACTTGGAAGGAGAGGTAGGCAAGCTCAGCATCGATACTAGTAAATGCGGTGCCGGTGCTTGCCTCTACCTGGACGACAATAGACAGTGCTACTCGCGACGTCAGTGACTATTGCCGCTGGTAAGTAATGAAGTTCACCGATCATGGTGATAAAACACGAGGTCATAGGGATCGTCACCAATCTTGCCCAATTCCATATTATGAAACATCGGTGAAGCTAAGTATTGAAGACGTCAGGTGTGCCAACCCATATAGCACACTATTCGGCTCACGAGCAGAGCTTGCAGAAACCACTCCTGAATGTGACCACTAGGCTAGACGTCAAACTATAGGGGAGTGGATGGGCAGATGTCCTTACCAGCAAAGCGCCATAACACTGACGCGATAACTCCACGAGTCCTCGATTA
The DNA here is from genome assembly GCA_930272055.1 of Rhizopogon roseolus. NCBI lineage: Eukaryota > Fungi > Basidiomycota > Agaricomycetes > Boletales > Rhizopogonaceae > Rhizopogon > Rhizopogon roseolus. The sequence goes on from CAKNEV010000017.1 coordinate 122,816, forward strand.
GTGCGAGTGGACCACCAGGCGCATCCCGAAGGTCTATCCAAATCATCTCCGTATATTTTAAATTCCCTCCAAGGCTTATCGTCCCCAACGCGAACGTGATGATGATGTAAAAAATAAGCATGAGACGATTATCTGCAATTTTCCCCCCATGTCGAGGCCGCCGAGTGAGAGCTATCAAAGCTTGTACTGTAAGGACTAAATATGCGCCTATTGCGGCATGTGAGGCTACTTTCGGATGACATATATCAACAGAAAACGTACCCCAGGCTATACCTGCTAACGCCATTCCGATGAGACGAGTCCGTTCAATCCACAGATCTGTCTGCGGGGTGTAGGATGACATGATGCCGAATTTGGTCACTGGTGAAGTGAGGAAAGGTTGGGGAAGACGCTGAGAGCAAGTGGTCGAAGCGACGGGGAGTGGTAGGAATAACGTAGAGAAAGTTAGAAACGAGTCAGTAGGTTGCAGCGGTTATATATACTGGAAGCAAAGTTTCCACCAGGGAGACGGGAACCTGCCATGTGCCTTAGATCAGGTATGTTTTTGCAACAAGAGTCCTTTACGCGAGTGATAATGACATTCACACCTCAAACCTTAAAGAGTTGAATACACCAAGAGATTTCTTAGCAGGACTTACGTACTGCAGATATAATGAAACATGCAGGACGTCGTCACGCCGCACCCTTATAACATATGACGGCACCCAATATGGTGACTCCCGCACTATCAATGGTTACTGGAACGACATCGAAGTGAGACGGGCATGACGTGATGGAGTTGATCCCAGCCTAGAAATGCTCATAATGCACATCGAAAAAATGGCAAAGCATCAGCAGGATGGATTGTGCTACAGAGTGCTACGCGACGCTACAGAGCGCTACGCGGTGCTTTTGCTCGGCTGTTGTTTTCCTGATGAAAGAATTCGATAACAAACCGACTTTCGACATATAAATTCACGCACCATGGCAGAAATGTCGTGCATCATGCTCTGCTCATAGTGCATAATGGTGGTATATGAGCAAACAAGTCTCTTTAGTTTTTATAATTTATTTATGCATTATGAGCATTTTTATTGTACTTATGTCACGGGGAACGACGCCAAGGGAAGAAAAGGTCTCAAAAGTCCTATGGTGACACCAGCCTATAAACTGTCTGAAGCATAATCACTCACAAGAAAATTTCGACGCGTGGGATCACCAAGATAATAGTTCAAGACTGAAGCGCTGTCCAGCGGTACGACATGACAAGTTGGGTTGGACCCTGAGGCTCAGGTGTCTAAACTACCCTGACAGGTTATCATATACCTATGTAGGGCTTGGAATATCTGTGTGATCTGGCCTGCCAATCACGGTCACGAAAGCGTGATCGCCCGCCAAACTCTTCGCCTGGGGTCTCCCGGTCTCAGATTGGTTCTAATGAGAAACCCCGTGGGAAAAGGATGACGGTGGACTGTAATCTCGCATATTTCCGAGTATAAGCGCTACCAGGCTGTACAGTACCTACCCGACACAATTTATGATCACACTACGCTTTGCGACCAAGGACCGTCTATGGCGAGCACACAGAGTACAACTCTATTACGTTCTCAGGAATATTATAACTCGGGGCGATTACAGTGTAACTATCTATGTTGCAGATCTGCGGCACGAGCCTGAGGTGGAACTATTATAATGCCTACGTTAACATGTGCCGCTCATTAACGCGTTTTACGCGAATCCTGTTGATGATTCGATGCGGGTGCGGATGGAACTGATGAAACGGAGCTCGGCTGATGTTGTGGAACTTGTGTACGAACGCTTGTCGCTGGAAGAGCGGATAATGGTTATGCGCTTTACGCTTTACGAGTGGTATGCGTTCCGTTTGATGAAGTGTACGGCAACGAAGATGAAATAGGATTGCTAATGCGCTTCCCCCGCCCACTGGGTCTTTGTTACACTCAGAGATTCTTCAAAGCACAATACCGCCCATCGGGGCGACATGTCCTCAGTCGACTTACTAGTGGAATCGTGAATTTTTTATCTGTCCGCATGGTCTTTGTCTGCGTGCGTTGGCGCGGTGGGCGTTATCGTTCAGCCTCAGTTTGTGTATTGATGCTCGGTTTACAGCCTCCAAAAACACGAGCATATGTCAATATTATTTTCCTAATCTGCTTCTCACTGTTTTTAACATCGACATCTCGGATAACGAGAAGTTTCCTGTGTCCGAGGATGAACATTGCATCTTGCCCTGAATCAACAGCTTCATCCGCGATGGTGGCTCCGAGTCCCACCTTATGAAGGAAATATTTGTTTCCTCCCACCGAATGGGCCTGTGTACGGGATACTAACGCAACATCTGGAAAGCGAGTACTCCTGAATCCAAGCGCCTAGTTGATCACCTCCCACGTCAACCGACCAAGGTCCATCCATCCCGATAATCAATTGATCTATGTAGCTGACAGGTTCTGGGCGCTTCTCGTAAGCCTTAAATGGCTGTGAAGGAAGATGATAATGTGAACGTTCTACTTTCTTTTCGGTGAGTTCTGTGTTTCATTCGTCATATTGATTCTCAACACTGCTTCGACCTAGCCGTTTCCCCAAAGATGAAAACAGTATCAACGGCGGATAAACCTCGCTGCTACAACAGCCAACCCAAACCTTTTATCCACGGAAAAGGACAGCGATACACCAGCCCATCTACCGCACAATGCAAGGAACTTATTGTACAATCCGTAAACCCCAGCCAGACACATCAGTGGGGCGAATGCGGAATTCGATCCAGAGTGCCAGTACACGTTAGGCTTGCTGGGTGGCTCACCACGAAGATGCTCTACCCAACCAGAGACACCCTTATGTGGCCCTTCGTGTGGGGGGCTTATTTAATGGCACTACTACTCATGCCCTCTAAAACGGCAAAGCACGACCATTATTACAAGCCGTACTTGATGCGGTTTATCGGTCAACTCTGGGCTGCACGCCCATCACGGGACAGATTACGAACAGGTGAAAACGCCAGACGTGCCCGATGTGTCACCCATGCCATTTATCCTCGTTGCCTCGTTGTGTATGACGCAGTAACAGGAACATGGGCAACAGTCGATGACGAAGCAGTGGTGAAGCGAAAGGCCTATGTTGCTGTCACGTACTGTTACGACGACATGTCGCCTTCTGGAAAGGATGCGGAGATACTCATTCAAATGGTGCGGGATACTACCTTGCATCAAGGATTCGATGCGTACTGGCTTGACCTTGAGTGCATAACCCAAGATCTCGCACTAAAGTCCCAGGACCTGTACCGCATGTCGGACGTATACAAACATGCTTCATTCACGCTCATTGTGCTCAGTAATGAGACCGCTTGGGGCGTTTGGGGCGGCCGTGTTTGGTCCTTACCGGAGACCCTTCTTAGTCGTGAACTGCGTTACAAGGCTGGAAGCAACGCTGTCATTCCTATCACTCTTTCTCAAATCGCCTCTCTTGCCTACTCGCACTACGATGAACAGTCCGAGGTTATCAACTCTTTCGGCCTCATGAAGGATCCGCTCGAGAGATCGGACCGAAATATCCACCTCAAAGAAGCAATATGGCGTCGAGTGAGCTCTTCACCCCAATTCAGCAAGGATGGAGGATGTTTTCATGGGAGCTATGAAGCAGAGAGGGTCTATGCACTCATGGGATTTTTCGAGCATCGCATTATCCCCGATGCCGAGGAGACAGAGTTGCAAGCCCTTGCGCGCTTGTTTTTGGCGAATGATAACGATCGCCCCTCTGATCGCATGATCTCAATGTTTCCCAGGAATCCAAGGGCGATGAATCAGTGGTATACTACGGAAGACGCGTATGGTGCAAAGCTTTGGGACATTCATCCCGAAGTTCAGGTCATCGGCGTCACAGATAATGGTGCCATTGTGTTGGACGAATGCCGCGCGGCATCCATTAGGTGGAAGGATTTCCCATGCATCGCGTCTCCTACGAGACGCTCGGTTTCACGGGGGTTGGCAGCTTTTGGGCCATACTTGGCACTGGCCGTGCATGTGGCGGGTGCCGCCATACTTGAGGTCGGCCAATTTGAGAAGAACTGGGGCACGGTACTAGGCGAGTCCACTCCAAGTTCAGCGGAACCTCTAATTGCCAAAGGCACCGTCGTGCTGGCCATTTCACTCTTCATCTTGCTACTTTCTCCGTTTTTGACGGCTTACGGGCACTCTGGACGAATCACCCTTGCCCGTCCGTGGTTAGTCGGAGTGAGAGGTGTTCTCTCTGCCCAGCAGGCCTCCGAGTACCTATATGGAGGTGAGATGGGCGGTTTCTCTCGTACCCTTTGCACCCCTTCAGGTTCGCCGACGGCAAGAGCAAGAGAGCATGATTCCAGGTTCCGTGAAGGCCAAGATTCGCAGTACGAAGCAGCCCGTGTAGCTCCACCATTCGACCCTATAGAAGGCCACATGTTTACCCTCATCGACACTGTCTCAAGCACGATGTACTACTTCCGCGCTCATAGGCCGCCTACGGTCTGTCTCTTCACCGGCACGGAGGGTGGTCAAGGGAGATATGTTCTGTGCAGTGGGAAGTGTAGCAGCAGCGAGTTGCGACGCGAGACAGTGCTCCGTATGCCGACCTACATCTCTTCTTACATGCACACCTGTGATTGGGTGGCCGTCGGTGGCGAGATATAGGGATAATTGCAGCTGATTTCACATCGACAGACCAGATTCTACTTACCGACTCTGTTTAGTCGTGGAGATGGACAAATAGGTCCCACCTATATTATTATGTTTATTGGGGCGAAAGACTCTAGAAATGACAACGGTGTACGCACATTGTTAAGGCTGTTGATTTGATACAGCCTCCGACATTCACTTTCTTCGCTATTCAGGCTTAGCGCCGCGACTTTGAGCGGTGGAGTTTTTGATATCGCTCTATTCCTCTCTTCTCAATTTGTAGACATGGTATTAGCTTGCGCCCGAGTCACTCGACCACCGAGGCAAGTCGCTTTGGCGGACGATCTTAATTGCCATGGCACGCCGCATCTCCCATTGGCAATCCTCCAAAGACACACATCAGTAAGCGAAATACTTGCAAAATGAAACGTGCACCTATCGGTATGAAGATATGAAATCAGCTGTAAGCGAGCCTTGCGAGCACAAGACTAAGTGGTCTTCCTTAGGCAGACCTAGTGTAGCGAACTTTATTGTAATATCAAAACAAGACGTCTCGACTTTTTTTTGATTAGCCGGGGAGGGCGGCGCCACCCCTTGCAGTGGAGCATGAACAAGGAACTGCTGAGCGCTCAACCGATTTGGGATGCAGCCTAACAAGAAAGTCACCTAGAGTTCGTAGACGTAATTACATCAACCGTTGCGATGACATCGTATTATACCTCACGTCTTGGTTTCCCCTCACCGCGCAACGACCTCAGGGCGTCGCAATATAAATACCAATACCTCCAGGTCGGAAGTTCAGGCCTGTGGCGTTGGTATTCTGCGCGACAGAAAATATGCGCTGTACCTGCGTCGTCGCGTTGGTGATCCAGCCTAATCCAACTTCCCCCCACGGGACGGACACCTGCTCACTGGCCGTGCTGGAAACGAGAAGCAAGTATGCGGTACCATTGTTCCACAGACCAGCATCCACGCCTTCGTAGCTGTAGGTGACGTGCGTAGCATTCGGGTCGACGAGGAAGGGCTGAACGAATTGTTTAATGATAACGGTGACATTAAACGCCGTGTTCTCGATTGTGTTGACACTGCCCGTTGTGGTGGGGTATTGGAAGGACTTGGAACCTGATAAAGGAAGTCAGCTCTATTCGCGTAGGGTATTAACATGAGCTTACCCATAGCACCGTGGCTGAATGAAGTTAATCCCAAGGCAGTCCATTGCTGGCCGGTTGGAGTCGTGTTCCAGTATCTGTAATGAGAATCAGGACAAACAGTGTTGTCGACTAGAGGGTGACTTACGCGCCACTGCCGATGGCTTGAGGCGTAGTCCACACAGACTTAGTGCGGTCAAAGCCCAAGATGTTCAGCCTATCTTTGAATGTCTGGACACGGGCCTTGACATCGTCCACGGTGCCTTTGCAGTTGTCACAGCCACAGTGACCGAAGTCCGGGGTGCATGTTGTGTTCCACACCCGAGACCATGTAGCGTTGATACCAATAGGATAAGCATCCTAGACTAGGGATTAGAAACGCGAATGATAAAAGTGTTCTGAATGCCTAACATGCAGGACAATATCAGCTCCAGTGACATAAGGCGAGAAGTCGTAGTCCTGGCAATTCAGGACGATGGAGATAGGGTGATATCCGTCCATCTGATATATCAAGTCATATGTCTCCCGTGTTGCATTATGAGGGTCAGAGTTGCCATCGGGCTCGTGTGCAGTCTCCCAGTTCAATAAATTGGGAAGTGATGCGTAAGTGTTCACTTGTTGAGCAACAGCGGTCAAGTTCTTGTAGATCCTGAGCAATATATATCAATAACCATTACAGCAGCAGGTGACAAAATTTAACATACGATCTCATATCATAAACAATGTACATGCCATCGCTAATGGTCTTGTCGATGACTTGTTGGAAAAGAGTGAGGTTGTCGTAGGGAGGAATTGGGTGGATCTATGATATAGTTCAGTAAGGGACATGTACATCGGATGATCATGAAACATACGGTGTTGAATCCATCAGCTATGAGCTGATCGATCATGGACAAGTTTTTGGCGAGGTACTGGTCAAAGTTCACGTAGAAACCTTGAGGAATAAAGGGAGCGAATGCTCCACCCTTGCCATCTGCAGGCCTCACCCAGAGTGCACCAGTGCGCAAGTCAGTCTTCGTGACGGAAGCAGTTGTGTCGGGGAGGTACAAAAGGGATGCGCTAGTCTTGAACTTCTGTGATTTCGAAGTCGAGGCGGTAGAGTATTTAGCAGAACAGCTAACATTGTATGAAGTCTTCTGAGACACGAGCTTGCTGATATCTATTGGAATCTGGACGCCGGTAGCGTTTAGAGGGACTGTGGTGGTGGTGTGGATCGGGCCCACGCGGATAGTGACATCGAGGCATCCTAAGTCAGCCGAAGAGCCGGAGCCGGAAGGAAGTACGATGGGTTCAGCACCCGTGACCCAATCATAAACAAGGGGAGTATCGACTATAAACGCTGCGCTCTTCGCGTCCTCCTCGAGGTATGGGCGGAAGACGGGGGCGCAGCGAAAGGATAGGAGTGGTTCATTACTAGGCGCTGGCAAGACAAACTGTCCGCCTGGTGGCACCACAGACTCATTTGACATAAAGTTCTTCCCGCACCTGGAAAGATTCACGAATCAGCGAGTCAGTAAGCATGTTTGGTAATGATCGATACTGTACGCACCATGTCTGACCCAGGGAGCCTTGAACCGCACTGGCTGCAACCACAACTATGAAGCTTTTACTGTACTTCATTTCTGTCTCCTCAGGCCTGCCAGCTGATGGTAGAAGCAGACTGGAGGGAAGGAGTTGTTATATGGACATCATATAGAATGGGTTGGCCACGACTTATACGGGTTCGTATTCGGCTATTCATTTTACGATGTAACTTTAAGCCCTGAAGTGATTGATATATGAACGCTGTCTGACCGCGCCTCATAACCCCCATTCATCCGAGTCGGAGATTTAAACTGACCTACCATCCAGTCGAGACGGCTTCGTCTTTGACCGCAGCCTCCGAGTCCTATGATATCCTGTACTCGTAGGTTTACCAATCTGTCCCTTTTGTTAGCTCGATCTCCGCGGTAACTGTACACCCAAGCAGTGATACTTACCATCAGAACTGACGTCATACTACAACAGTACGAATGATTAATTTCTTCATGAATAACATTATGTCCAAGAGCAATTCTCGGATGGCGAATCGATATTAGTTTCTATGGATTCGCTATCCGACAATGAATCTTGTCAACAGGCATTCTGCACGTTATAGTGGATGATAGGCACGTTCAACGATGATCCGCATCAATTTCAATCGAGCATCAGCGATTGATCTGCCAGCGACATGTAGTCTAAGCTTTATATAAAAGGCTGTGCGCAGAATTGGTGAACCTGGAATCCCATCAAATCTGCCACACCCCTGACATTCCCAACACTGCCATGACAGAAGATGAACACAGTACCGAAGACCGCTGGACCAAATCAACTACCAGCTCTGACCTACAGTACGGAAAGGACAGCGATACTCCAGCCTTCTACCCCACAATGCAAAGAAAGCAGGATTTGGTCTAGAGCTCTAGTACACGTTCTGCTTGCCAAGTGGCTGACTACAAAGATGATTCATCCGACCAAATCGCTAGCCACACTTGATGCCCACCTCAAACACTCGACCAATCGCTAACAAGAATAATGACATTCCCATCCTCTAGCGTAGGCCCAACTACGAGCTCTTTGTGAGGATGTTGAACGTCTCCGCACGATCACTGGGGATGGGGACCTCGATGACAGGATTTTCAAAGGCGATGAGAATGGTCGCTGAAGATGACATGATGATGTATCTTCTTCTCGCCGTATGGGTTTGAGAATTTTGATCAGACAACAGTTAGTCGTGGCCTTCACTGCTACCTGATGGTGCGCTACGCTGTCTCAGTCTGTGAAGCCAGGACGCTATTGATACTTCAAGTTAGTACCATTGAGCGATTAACGAAACACAACGCATGCTGAGGGAGAGAAAGCCTGTTGCTTGGTCTTCGATCTGCATTCCAGTGTAGCCAGGCCGGTGAATATGGTATGATTACTTGGGATAGACGTAATTGCGGGTTCTATGCACCGTTGGGCCGATCCCCGCTCATTGCATAATAAAATGTCTTGTCCCTCGAAAATTTAAATATTACTGCTTATTATTGCCGTTGGACCAAACGATTTACGGTGCCGCCTGCAGTCCAGACCGTCCAGCACAACCCTCGATGCCTTATAATGCGTTGTGAGGTTAATGAATGTCAGTGGAGCGAGCATGAAGAGGGACCGCTGAGTATTCAACCATCTTGTCATCTTGGTATTCAAAAACCACTATATTAACTGAACTATCGGTATCATCTAAGAAAAGTAAGTTATTATATGTAGACCTCGTATTACACTTGCTGACTCCCAGCTACCCTTCATAGTTCTCGCTGAGCAACAACCTCAGGGCGTCGCAGTGTAAATACCAATACCTCCAGGTCGGAAGTTCAGACCAGTGGCATTGGTATTCTGCGAAACAGAAAATATGCGTTGTACCTGAGTGGTCGCGTTGGTGATCCAACCTAATCCAACTTCTCCCCACGGGACGTAGACCGACGCATTGACATTATTGGAAACGAGAAGTAAGAATGCGGTGCTGTTGTGCCACAGACCAGCATCCACGCCTTGGTAGCTGTAGGCGGCGTGCGTGGCGGTCGGGTCGACGAGGAAGGGCTGAACGACCTGTTTGACGAGAATGGTAAAGTTCGCCGCCGTGTTCTCGATTGTGTTGACGCTGCCCGTTGTGGTGGGGTATTGGAAGGACTTGGAACCTGGAAAAGGAAGTCAGTTCTGTCCATATGCATAGTTACAGTGTCCAAATGAACTTACCCATAGCACCATGGCTGAATGAAGTTAATCCCAAGGAAGCCCATTGCTGACCGGTAGGAATCGTGTCCCAGTATCTGTAATGAGAGTCAGGAGAGATCGCATAGGTGACTGTAGGGTGACTTACGCGCCATTTCCAATGGCTTGGGGCGTAGTCCACACAGACTTGGTGCGGTCAAAGCCCAAGATGTTTAGCCTATCTTTGAAGGTCTGGACGCGGACCTTGACATCGTCAACAGTGCCTTTGCAGTTGTCGCAGCCACAGTGACCAAAGTCCGGGGTACATGATGTGTTCCATACCGGAGACCATGTAGCGTTGATACCAATAGGATAAGCATCCTACACCAGAAATTAGACGTGCGAATGATACAAGTACTCTTAATGCCTCACATGCAGAACGATATCAGCTCCAGTGACGTAAGGCGAGAAGTTGTAGTCTTGGCAATTCAGAACGATGGATATAGGGTGATATCCATCCATTTGGTATATCAAGTCATATGTCCCCTGCGCCGCATTCTGAGGATCGGAGTTGCCATCGGGCTCGTGCGCAGTCTCCCAGTTCAATAGGTTGGGAAGTGATGCGTAAGTGTTCACTTGTTGAGCAACAGCGGTCAAGTTCTGGTAATTCCTGAGCGAAATATATCAATAATCACAACAGCAAATGACAAAATGTGTGACATACGATCGCATGTCATAGACGATGTACATGCCATCGCTGATGGTCTTGTTGATGACTTGATCGAAAAGAGTGAGGTTGTCGTAAGGAGGAATTGGGTGGATCTATGGTATTGTTCAGCTCGGTATACACCAGATGATCATGAAACATACAGTGTTGAACCCGTCGGCTTTGAGCTGATCGATCATAGACAAGTTTTTGGCGAGGTACTCGTCAAAGTTTACGTAGAAACCTTGAGGAATAAAGGGAGCGAATGCTCCACCCTTGCCATCTGCAGGCCTCACCCAGAGTGCACCAGTGCGCAAGTCTGTCTTCGTGACGGAGGCAGTTGTATCGGGGAGGTATAAAAGGGATGCACTAGTCTTGAACTTCTGGGATTTCGAAGTCGAGGCGGTAGAGTATTTAGCAGAGCAGCTAACATTGTATGCAGTCTTCTGAGACACGAGCTTGCTGATATCTATTGGAATTTGGACGCCGGTAGCGTTTAGAGGGACTGTGGTGGTGGTGTGGATGGAGCCCACGCTGATGGTGACATCGAGGCTTCCCAAGCCGGAGCTAGAAGGAAGCACGATGGGTTCAGCACCCGCGACCCAGTCATAAACAACGGGAGTATCGACTATAAACGCTGCGCTCTTCGCGTCCTCCTCGAGGTATGGGCGAAAGACGGGGGCGCAGCGAAATGATAGGAGCGGTTCATTACTAGGTGCTGGCAAGACAAACTGTCCGCCTGGTGGCACCACAGACTGATTTGACATAAAGTTCTTCCCACACCTGGAAGATTGGTGAATGAGAATGTTAGCAAGCATGTTGATACTGATCGATACGGTACGCACCATGTCTGACCAAGAGAACCCTGAGCAAGGCTGACTGCAACTACAGCCGCGAAGTACTTCATTTTCCGATGGGGGTGTTGTAATTATCATAATATCAGCTCGCTGGCACAAGTTATATAGATTCGGGCATACGTGTTACGAATCCGATGTAAACCAAAGGTAATCGGAGTAATGAACTAACTCAGTGCAGCAGAGCTCCTATAAAGCAGTGATCCTGATGGGAGTGAAGGCTGAGCAACGATCAGCTGTCCCATGTGATCGGCAGGACATATGCGGTTACTACGAGTCACTATGAGCGCTCAGCCGCAAGAAAAGCGTTTGCAACCCAAATGGATTGTTAAACTCACTAGAATGTCCACGCACGTTTGCTGAACTTCATCGCGGGAATGATAAAAATCCGGACGAAGCCAGGCTTCTGTGCGTGAGTTGGAGGGTTTGACATGGCAGTGCTTGCTCAACACAGGTATTACACACTAGTGTGTTACTACCGTAGGCCGATACGGTTAGAGCCACAAGTTGGATATGGGCATGCGCACACTCGGATTACATAACATAATTCCCTGCTGGATGAATCCACTCGGCAAGATGCCACTGCCCTTGCTTGCGAAAACTACTCGCATGCCCATTCAATATTTACTATGCAATACCTAGTACATGATGCTGCAAGCGAATTTTGGAGACCAAAGGACCGAACCAAATCAACGACTACCTAGACTGTTATTTTTAACTCATTGGCAAGAATAATTTTAACGCGACTGCTACTCACCGACAGACAGGAGGCACAGGACTGGTCTCTTCATTTTCAGTGCCAAGCTAAGGACTAGCGCAGTACTACATCAATTGAAGCCAAGAGGACAATTACTACTTCCGGGCTCACCGCATGCAGGCTAACTGATGGCGGACATTGCTCGAATCCGCCGCGAAGGTCCGCGGATTATTATCTTAGATTCCTCCCGAAGCGGTTGGTATCGAGGAGGCAGGTCGAGTCTGTCCAGACGTGTAGTATGTATGTACAGTACAATTGTCTACATACATACCTAATGCATCAGGTACACAGCGACAGGTTGCAGCTGATGGTAACTGCTGCTCAGTGCTAATATTGCAGTAACGACCGGGTGACCTATCAGAGTCACATTCTATGTCATCATACAACACTAAATAGTACAGCCAAGATCTCGCCTCCCTGACGTCCGTTGCTGGAGGCTGCCAAAGAGGTTATGCAGATAGGGCTGATATTTTGCATTCTCCAGGCCACCATCATTGAACTTGCTTACAATCTAACACGAGGACCTCTCACTGCTCAGGCCGTGGACTTCCGAAAGCTACGGTCTACAAGTTGACAACTTGCAAGTAAAGGCTTTCATTCTAAAGTCCGAAATTTTGATTCATGAAGTTGCTGTGAGGATAATAGCGCTTAAGTGATTGCCTTACAGTTCAAATTTCAAACCGGGTTTATCTTGATACATACGCTAGTCATCTCACAAAATCGGTCTTAAGTTTAAACATACGGTAAAAGTATATCCGTGCCTTCCCTCTTTTATTAAAGGTCTGAGGAGACTAATCGATTGCGGTAAAGGCCCACCTGATAGCGCAATTGTTCATCCGCTCTCCATGGGGTGAACTAAGTAATGAACCTTCGTTGCTCCCGGTCACAACGTTTAACAGCAGGCTTAAAAGTCCGATCCTAGTAAACGTGTGGAATAATACGGTATGGTACTAACTTCTTGTACGTCTCCCAATCTTTACCGTACCTATGTCCGATGGTCAGCGCACAACAACAATGCTAATACAAGAACCGACTCACGTTTTCTCACAGTTTTCATCATCACGGCGCTGCCTGTGGATGAGCAGGATTGCGAAATACACAACGTAGAAATATGTGATTGGCGTCTCGAACCCCGTAGGAAGTGACCACGCAAGTGCCATCAACAGGTCACCACTAAGGTCCACTATACCCCACGCATCAGATCTCAAGAGTAAGGAAGAAGGAATGGAACTCACAAGTAGTTAGGGTGCCTCGATCGACCCCACCACCCTGAAGTGAGAAGTTTCGAACCTGTGGACGTAGTAAAGTACTTCAGATCTAAACAGCGGCGCATTAACATCGCTAAAGAACGCATAAAGGGAGAGAAACTGCTCACTCTTAGGATTCCGTCCATTTCTGAAATCATTCTTCTCTCCATTAGCATCGCGGAAAATGTAATATCCAAGGAGGTTCAGTCCAAGTACTCCAGCGGTACCAACGAGCCCGAGCTCGATTTGCTTAAACACAAGGTAGCGTGCCTGAAGCGAATACACGAAAGGCACCCAAGTAAGGCAAGCATGAATCCAAAACCGTCCGTTGTGATGTCCATGGTGGTAAAAATGGCGGGCTGCATATCGATTTAGTGCGAAGTCGAAATAAATATGGAATCATCGAGCGCACGCAATTAAATTCCACAGAAACCTGGCTGGATATTGACTGATACGAAGATGAATCCTGCACGGACAAGTGGTTTCCTCTCGGATGCAAGTTTTTGTACATGTTTGAGGTTCAGTCCTGCATGTGTGAGGGTCCAGTGAGTAGTTGCAATTGATGCAGGAAGGTAGTGATATTCAGCAAGACGTTGATTGTACTCATTCAAGAAGAGGGTGGGTTATGAATATATGACGTGCAAGGTGAACAAGATATTGGCAGTCAATATGCATAAGTTTTCGTGGGCGACCACAACCAATTGCAGGTGCATTTGTGACATGATGGACATCTCCAGTGAGCTGTTGACGTCGTTGAATATGGCACAGCGTAGAGAGCGAGAGATATGGCAAATTTCATGGTCAGAATCACGGCCACAAACCCTTAGATGCAGCGCTGCCTTCTTCAGGTCACTACTGATGTGTCCGTTGACCATTGTGCAGTTTGTTGACGACTTCGATGTTGAGCCGTGCGGCCTGAGCATCATAATTTCACACGGTACATGAACCTCTCGCAGCAAATTGCAATAAAATTATGACGAGCACCCGTATGTGATCACGTTCCGATACCATCCAGGGTCCCGACTAGCTTTGACAGCCTCTCCTTCCTCAAAGGTATCCACAACACCTCACCCCCACCAGTACCAGGCTGTGATGCGCTGACCACAAGCCCATGATCCCTGAACTCGCCAAGAAGAGCTCTGAGAGCAGTATCGTTCGTGGCGATGAACGCATCCCGTGCCAAAGTAAAAAGAACATCGTAAGTCAGGCCAAGATGCTGTTGATCATTTGGATTATGTGTAGTATTAACCTCTGTAGCGTCAGAAGAATCGGCATTCTCGAGCTGCTTTGCAGCAAGCAAAGAGAACAGTTTCTTAGCTTTAGCGGTCACCGCTGCAAGGACATGCATTGCTGCCGTTTCTGTCAGTGGACCAAAGACAGGGTTGGTGATATCGACTCGTGCACGGGAAGATGAGGCACCAGAAATGGAGGCAGGGTCAGCAAATGCGAGCTCAGAGGTGTATGGTGCAAGAGTGGTAAGGTCGTGCCAGAGCCAGCTGTATCCTGTGTTTGTTGCAGCACGATGCGAAGAAAAAGAGGAACCCTTCCTAGCTGCGATCTGAGATGCACTGAAGAGCAGTGGCGCGTTGAACCTGTCCATAGACGCAGCAATGTGAATGTGGAAGCTGAGTGCGAGCGAGGAGATTGCACGAGCGAGTTTTGGAGAGTGATCAAGAGAATGAACTATGAGGAAGAGATGGGGGCTGTCTGAGTCTGCGAAGTGCTCTGCTATGCGCTCTAGGGTAGGAGTAGAACTGGAGGTAGATTGTACGCCTGGAACGCGTGCGATGGATGCAAGCATATCGCGAACAGTCACCGAAGGGTGAAACGCGTTGACTACAACAACATGACCACGTCTTGACACGTGCTTTGCAAAGTCGTTGAGGATGCTGCGCTTTGAGCCCAGTCCATAGAACAATAGATTAAAGCCTTCGCTAAGCTCGCGGGCCCATCTCTTGAAATTTGAACTATCGAAGGGAACCTTCGGTGTATATGCATGCGCAGAAGCTCGTGCGAGAGCAGCATTGTGCTCTTCAGGGCTGAGGGACACGACACGTTGGGAAAAGATATTGGTAGACGTGCGCGTGCGTGAGGAAGCATGCGTGAAGTAGGCATCGAAGGAGGGCTTGTAGGAGTCAATCAGACCATCGGAATCGGCTTTTAAAATGTTGGCGTATTCATGCTCGACGTCTGAGGCATACAGCTCAGACCCTTCGTCGCTGTCCATCACGATGAGGAAAAAATGTCCAACTTCGATGTTTGTACATATGTGCTTCAGCTTGCATCTCGATTCCAAAAATGCAAAATGCGGGGTTTCGATTCCTCGCCTTAGAGACATTTCTTGATAAGCTCAGCAAATTTGTTTTTGGTATTTTGAATTATCATATTCCATGTTCACAATCAACAACTATCTGACAGTATATTGGACAAGTACTCCCGCTCGTCGTGCTTGGAACATCTCTGAGGGAGAGCAGTGTTCGACTCCTCGCTTGTCATGCTGGAAATATGACTACGGGAGACCTTTTTTTCACTAGCTCAGTAAATTTGTTTTGTCTCAAATTATCATGCTTCCATTTTCAGCATTGACAACTGTCTGGTAGTGTATCGGATAAGTACTCCCGCTGGTCGTGATTGAAACATGGCTGAGGTAGAAGGTCGTTCGACTGCTAGCTTGTCATGCTTGAAACATGACTGCAGGGAACTTTTTTTTTTTTTTTTTTTTTTGATAAGCTCAGTAAATATGTTTTCTTATCATGCATTATCATACTTCCATTTTCAACATCGACCACTATCTGGTAGTGCATCGGATAAGTACTCCCGCCAAACATGGCTAAGGGAGGGCAGCGTTGGACTCCCCGCTTGTCGTGCATGTCATGCCCGAAGCATGACTTCGGGGGGCTTTTTTGATGGAGACTTTTTTTTGATAAGCTCAGTAAATTTGTTTTCTTATCACGTATTATCATGCTTCCATTTTTAACATCGACACCTGGTAGTGTATCGGATAAGTACTCCCGCTAGTCACGTTTGAAACATGGCTGAGGGAGCGGTGTTTTTGATAACCTCAGTAAATTTGTTTTTTGTTTCGAATTATCATGCTTCCATTTTCAACATCGACAACTATCTGATAGTGTACCGGATAAGGACTCCCCGTCATGGTTGAAACATGACTCAGGGAGAGCGGCGTTCGACTCCATTCTTGTCATGCTGGCAACATGACGAGATTTCTTTTTGACAAGCTCAGTAAATCTGTTTAATTGTTTCCAATTATCATGCTTCCTTGGAATCACGATTGTTAACTGGTATAATATACGGATTTAGTTCGCCCTCATCGTCGCGGACCTCAGTGATGGTGCCCCACTATTTGATGTTCTCGCTCTGGTGTACGCTTTATATTGTTCATCCATCTACGTACAATCCAAACAGAGACTGAATTTCATCCCAGAGATGCAAATTACTTCAGACTGAATCAGACAGTCCAGATCCTCCACGCAGTGGATCGTGATGACAAGAGGTCGACTTCAACTGGAAACGGAGGAATTTGTTCGAATATGACGTCGTCGCTACGATATACGAGGACATTTTGGAGAGTTCCATAGCTAGGGTGATGAAGGTTACTCAGAAAGATGAGAAAAATAGTAAGTTTGTTCTTACTTTGATGAGCTGCAGTGGACCGGTTGAACATCCCAGCAAACCACTTCTTGACCACAGTAGAGCTGCGGAAGGCTGGATCCTGATTGTTGAGGCTTGCCCCCAGGAAAATTCCTCGATGTGATCAGAATCAATGCGCTTCTTGATTTCCAGTCAACAATGACCGTGTTCATGCAGATCGTGCAGAAGCTTTACCAACAAGGCTTCTTGTCCTATCCACGCACTGAAACAGACCAACCCTCAGTTCAATTTTATGGCACTCGTTGAGATTTCCGGTCCATATTTGGGCCGACCTGTTCGCTTTCTAACCCAAGTAAACAATGTTTTGTTCTGCCATCGAGTTCAGCCAAGGCTGTTTAAAAATAACCTTGACTCCAATCTCTTTTTATCATCCTCGCCTGCCGCATTTTTTATTGCATTTTTCAACACTCACTCCTTAGATTATGCCAACAGCCCGCGTCGACCTGAGGATAAGATAGTTTCTCATATGCAGATTGTGGACGGCATAGTCGTCTATTATTTAGGGAGCTGCATTGTTGTCACTGTTTCGGAGCGGAATTTTTGGGTGGAATTCGATGAGGTTGGCTCACCTTCCATGCTATCGCGCTTCCTATCCCAAATAAATAGTTTTCTCCTCTGCTGTTGAGTTCAACCATGCTTGTTCAAAAATAACCCCTACTCCAACCCGCTCCATCCGCCGTTCATCTTGCATCTTCTGCACTGCCATGACATACAACAAGCATCCAGAATATGGTTTCCCGAGTCTTTCTTCATCGTATGACCCGTTGGTCCCGAGTCCGCGAGCCAAAACAACAAACTCAAATGAAGTCGGCGAATGAGTAGAACGCGGAAGGATGATGCGTCCAACCGAGGTTGATGGTCGAGGAAAATCAGATATGATGGAATAGACGGCGTAGTGAACCACGGCATCAGCACCTCTGACGTTGTCAGCTTTAGTGACGTTGAAGCGAGAATAACTAGTCCGGAAGACCAAGGTTCCGGGAACCAGGGGCGCATTCTCTGCGATCAATTGTTGTACGTCGATGTCTCCTTTCGGTGCGATGTACGGGATATATGGGTCCAAGTTGATGTCTTCATTGATAATCCTCTCTTTCCAATCCACAAACTGGCGAACAGGGTGACCATCGTGATCTACGATGTACCACTGTTCTACCAGTGACTGCCAAATCTCGCTAGTGTTATTACCGATCCGACCCGAATTCGTATCGACAAACACCTGGGGACTGGCATATTTGGCGGCGCCTCGCCATGCAGCCCATGACCAGGATGGCCACGGCACCTTCATTTCATCTGGAGGTACCCGTCTCGAGTGACGTGCATCGGACGTAGGCTGCCACAACAGCGCTTCTTCCAGATTCCTCCCCACGGACATCGCAAATTTAAATTCTTTACCAAAGTCATCATTAGGCAGCTTCACGCCCTTTGTCATGGCTTTCAAGAGCGCCGCAACTGCGTCCACGATATCAGACTCCACGGTGAGTCTGCGCTGCGTATACTCTTTGACGACTTTTATGTAGAGCTCCATGTACGAGTCGCGTCTCCCATTCATCGGGGCATCTGGGCGAAGGACCTGGCCTATACCAGTGGTCGGCAGAGAGTACATGATTGCGACCTTGGAAGTGGGTTCTGCAACTATATCTTCGCTACACACCTCCAACCTGCACTCGAAGTATACTTGATGGGCTGTGAAGTAGATGCGGCGCCGCGAGAGCATAATCTCTTGGTATGTCCAACCGCGTTTGTTCCACTCAGAACTGATTATGGCCTCGCTGGCGACGGGAAGCGGGACTGCGAGGTGGAGGCCCTGTATTTTAGCTACATGCTGTTTGGAATCTCGTGTACATGGGCGGATGCCAGGAAGAGGATCTCGCGCGGAGGTGCCACCCGCAGCAAAGATTGTGAATGCGGCGCTGCTGTAGATGAGCTCCATTGCGCCGATCTGTATTGCCTTGTCCTCACGATCGTCTTGGACGATGCATAGCGCATCAATCCACAAGTACTGCTCGCCGAGCTCGCGGACGAGTTGAATGGTGTCTGAAATTGTTTCTGGCATCATGGATGCGTCCAAGCCACCTGGTATGCTGCGCTGTTTAAGATTGGCCTGTGTCGTCCAGTACGCATCTCCTGGGCCTCCCCAGATATAGCTCAGAGCGACGTAACGGCACGCTGGTGGAGCCGGAACTATAGCCATGCGAGCTACATCCACGATTCTTGCGCTGTTCGGAAGAACGTCTCCAGCGCCCTTCCACCACACCCTCTCACACTTCTCCTCATGCTTGTTTTCACAGGCGTGGATCCAACTTTTCAATAGGCCTACATCCACGTTCTGACCAACTCTCCGGCCATGAAACTTTTTCATCCTCCCAACCTTAGAAGCATCCTCTTCCAGGAGACGGATTTCAAGGTCCGGTGCGAAGAAGGCCCCAGCAGCAATCATGGCGAGATTCGTTTCCCGTGGTCTAGAACTTGTCTTGATATATAAGTGATGACATATATCCCTACGCGAGGCAATATCATCATCGCACCCACACGCCTCCGCGTGCAGTGTGCAGGTAATTCCGCAAAGGTTAATACCAGGGTGCTTATCTAGTTGCCACGAATGGCGGATGAGGGTGACTATGAGGCGGCACAATCCACATTCGTCATTCTTGTTAATGATGTCTGTGAGATGACCGAGGGAGACCGCCTGGTCCCGGGGGATGCCATCGCGGAGTATGGCGCAAAGATCAAGGGTTGAACATGCTGAGCAGAGGGGCTCGTCGTCCTCATCGTCGGCATGCGTGATGAATTGAGCAGGGGGACTTATTGCTGCTTTGCCAGGCGCTGTGACCACTAGTTCGCCAGAAGAAGGTATAGATGAACTTTGAACTTCTACATGCGTAGCGAAGCTATCTATGTTAGAGCTCGTGAGCAGAGCCTGTGATAGATTCGACAATGAGGCACGGTCGTTACCTGTGGAGCTGCTAGTAGACATATGGTGCGATTGTGTTCCAGGTTGGTTGGGTGAAGTAAAGTAGTCAGGCACTGTCTGGTATGTGTATTCACTATCTGGTGACATTGCTTGGCCAGCTGTTGCAGCAATTTGTCCGCTAGCAGATGAGACAGATGAACTTCCAGCGCTTTCATGCCTAGCAACACAATCTCGTTTATAGCATATTCCGAGGATCGTCAACAAAGCAAGGAACACTGCGCTGCCGGCCACCACGCCAACGATGATACCGACACTAGGTGCACTACTACCCGTGCCTGACGAAGTGCTTTGGCTTGACGTCTGTGAGGGAACAGACACAGTTAAGATTGGCGCATAGTCGATGTGCTTGAGACAATAGAGCTGACGAGCAGAAGTGATTAAGATCTCAGAAGGTGTTAGTCTACCTGGTGATCATGGTGAAGTTCAGCAAAATTACATTGACTAGATGTGTGCTCACCGGTCCATAAAACGGTGGGGTCTTCGCATTGAATTAGATTCCCAATGGCCACGCTGGACGTGTGCACTGCAGAGAGAAAAGAAGTAATATACGTGCATAAGCAAAGGAGGGGTAACTTTCGCATGGTCGAGGGAAGGACTCGAATGGTTGACGAGAGGCGGGATGAAAGTGATAATATTCAAATCAACTGTCCTGTACTTATAGTGAGAATCGGTGACCATGTCCAATGGCACCTGCCTTCTGTTACGGGGCTGCCTTGCGGATTCTGCACGGCGGACCAGTGATACTAAAACATCGGTTTGTCGTGTCAGCAAGGCACTGGCGGCCCGCCTGGCCCGGGAATTCGGTGTTTCAAACATTTGGATCAAATCATTCACCTCTCGTTCAGGCCATAATGTTACGCGCATTGATAACGATGCTCATCGACTATGTAAGTGTGCGCGATGGCGTGGTTGCTGAGATGGTACTACTAAGTAAGTTACTAGGCAATTCGTGCAAAGGACAGAGAACGTGAACCATCGATGTAGATGGTATTGTAGAGGCAGAGTGGCCTCACCGATATCTGGACTCAGTTGAAAAGTTGGTTAAAGGACTCGTCTGAGTCAAGCTTGCCATCGATGGCTTTATGGTACTGGGTGTATACACTGCTCTGCATTGCTCGTTTGTCCGCAGCGCTCGTTGCATTTTCTACTGTTATTCCTTAGGTCCCGTCAACCCACGCCTGGCTGGGACCAGGGCTGCATAGAGGCTGCATCTTGTGTTATCGGTATTTGCCTCACGAACGGTACTGTTAATGGTATCCAATGATGATGACTTACATTCTATGCTTCTAAACTTTCAGTCTACATATGCGCGCTTTCTATCCCAAATACACAATTATCTCCTCTGCCGTCGAGTTTAACCACGCCTGTTCAAAAATCACCCCTACTCCAACCCGCTCCATTCGCTGTTCACCTTGCATCTGCTGCACTGCCATCACATACAACATGCATCCGGAATATCGTTTCCCAAGTCTTTCCTCATCGTACAACCCATTCTCCTCTTGCCCGCGACACAGAACAACAAAGTTATATGAAGTCGGTGAATGGGTGGAACACGCAAGGATGACACGTCCAACCAAAGTTGATGATTGAGGAATGTCAGACAGGATGGAGTAAATGGCGTAGTTGGCCACGACACCAGCACCAGCGATATCGTTCGCTTTAGTGACGTCGAAACGAGAACAGCTAGTCCGGAACACTAGGGTTCCGGGCAGCAGGGGCGCATGCTCGATGATTAGTTGCTGTGGGTTGATGTCTCCTTTCGGCACAATGTACTTGTTCGAGGGGATATCTTCATTGGTTCCGGATAATCTCGGTTTGCGGTTCACATACTGGCGAATGGGCTGACCATCGATATCTACGATGTACCACTGTTCCACTAGTGTCTGCGAAATAGAGGCAAGAGCAATACCGGCCCCACGTTCCTGGATATCCACGAATACGCCAGCACTGGCGTATCTGGCAGCGCCGCGCCATGCAGCCCACGACCAGGATGGCCACGGCACCCTCATTTCATCCACATGTACCCGCCTAGAATGCGGTGCATTGACCGCGGGCTGCCACAATAGCCCCTGCTGCAGGTCCCTTATGGGCATCCCGAATTTAAATGCTTCATCATAGTTACCACTAGCCATATCATATGCATTTGTCAGGAGTTTCAAGAGCGCCATAACCGCGTCCACGATGTCGGACTCCACGGTGAGTCTACGCTGCGTATATTCTTTGACGACTGTCATGTAGGGACCCAGGTACAAGTTGCGCATCCAATCATTAATCGGAGCACTAGCAGGGGTGATTCGGCTCACGCCACGAGACTTGTGAGGGCGCACGTCCCAGACCACGCCTGTAGGCTCTGCAACTATGTCCTCGCTCCACATGTCTTGCTTGCATTCAAAATACACTTGATGGGCGGTGAAGAAGATGCGGCGCTGCGAGAGCATGACCTCTTGATATGTCCAGCCACGTTCGTTCCACGTAGAATTGGTAATAGCACTAGCGGGGAAGGGGAGCGGGGCCGCGAGGTGAAGACCCTGAATTTTAGCTATTTGCTGTTTGGGATCTCGCGTACCTGGGCGGACGCCAGGGAGAGGGTCATGCACGGAGGTACAACCGACAGCAAAAATTGTGAACGCAGAGTTGTTATAGATGAGGTCCATTACTTGGATCTGCACCGCCTTGTCATTGGGGTCGTCTTGGACGATGCATAGTGCGTCGATCCACAAGTACCGCTCGCCGAGCTGACGAACGATTTGAATGGTATCTGAAATTGTTTTGGGTAGTATGGATGTGTCCAGGCTGCCTGGCATATTGCGTTGTTTAAGATTGGCCTGTGTCGTCCAGTAACTTTCTCCTGTGCCTCCCCAAACATAGCTAAGAGTAGCGTAACGGCATGATGGTGGAGCAGGAACTATAGCCATGCGAGCTACGTCCACGACTCTCATGCTGTTCGGACGAACCTCTCCAGCCTGAGAGTCCCTCCACCACTCCCTCTCGCACTGCTCCAGATGCTTCTTCCCACAGGTGCGGATCCAACTTTTCAACAGGCCGACATCCACGACCTGACCAACCCTCCGACCATGAAACTCTTTTGGCCCCTTAAGCTTGGAAACAGTTTCCTCCAGGAGACGGATCTCCATCATCATAGTTGTATATGAATCATATGACACATGCTGCGGTTTACCAGTAGGCTGGATATATAGGTGATGACATACATTCTTATCATGATTATGCAAAATACCGCGTTGCTCCGTATACAATGCACAAGTGATTTCGCTAAAATCGCCAGGGTGCTCATCCAGCCGCCATAAACGGCGGAGGACGGTGGCTACGAGGCGGCACAGTCCACATTGATCCTGCTTGCCGAGGATGTCTGTGAGATGACCCAGGGGAACTGCTTGCTCCTGGAGGATGCCATCGCGGATGATCGTGCGGAGATCGAGGGCTGAGCATGTTGAGCACGTGGGGTCATCGTCCTCGTCGTCCTTGACTTTCGTCCACGTCTTTAGGCGCTTGGACAAATAGGACATCGGGAAGTGTCTCAAAGCCGTTGGAGGAAATGCCAATCTGCCTGAGATAATATGCTGTAGGATGCTGTGATATGTTGAGATTTCCAGGGAGGTTATCGAAACTGCAATCTGACGTTACTCTTAAGAAGTGGAGGACCTGCTACTCTTGGACGAGATGTCACAACATTTTAATGACAAGAATTATGCCGTGCGACAGGTCCTCCCACTAATATTTACGTGATTCGTCGCGGGGGAAGAGGTGTAACTCGGTTTCCCGGCGTAACGCATTCCTGTTTTGGGGTCTAGTGAAGCCGGGGTTGTATGTTGCTCACTCACTCTTAGCTGAACGACTCATGATGCATATGAAAGCATCCATGACTTCCGACTGCTGAGCGGTAGTAAACATTCTCTGCTGATATTGTGACTATTGCTCATTTGTCCACAGTGCTCGCCCATTGCATTCTCTGCTGTTATTATATTTGCAGCGCTCACTCCTTAGCTCACGTCGGCCTGCGCCTGCCCGGGACGAGAGCTGCATTAAAGCTGCACTTTGTGCTATCATTGTTTTTCATCATTTTCGGTGATCCAATGATGACGACTCGCCTTATCTCGCCAAATTTATGCGCTTTCTATCCCAAATAAACAATCTTCTCTTCTGGCGTCGAGTTCAACCACGCCTGTTCAAAAATAACCCCGACTCCAACCCGTTCCATCCGCCCATCCTGCATCTTTTGCACTGCCATCACATGCAACATGCATCCGGAATATCGTTGCCCGAGTCTTTCCTCATCGTGCAACACAGGGCCGTCGGATGCACGAGACATAACAATAAAACCATGTACAGTCGGTGAATGGGTGGAACACGGAAGGATAGCACGTCCAACCAAGGTTGATGGTCGAGGAATGTCAGACAGGATTGAATAAATGGCGTAGTTGGCCGCGGCATCAGCACCATCGACATTATCTGCTTTGGTAACATCGAAGTGAGAATAACTAGTCCGGAATATAAGGGTTCCGGGCAGCAGGGGCGCATTCTCGGTGATCAGTTGCTGTGGGTCGATGTCTCCCTTTGGTCCAGTGTACGCAAGACTCTTGATCAACTTGTTGTCTCCATGAATGATTCTCCTCTCGCGTTTCACGTGCTGACGAATAGGGTGATTATTATCGTCTACAACGTACCACTGTTCCACCAGTGACTGATTGACCCCCATATAACCAACACGGTTTAAATGTATATTGACAAGCGCGCCGCTGCCGGCATATCTGACAGCACCTCGCCATGCAACCCAGGACCAGGATGGCCACGGCACCTTCATTTCCTCCGCGGGTGCTCGCCTCGAATGGGGCGCATTGGCCATGGGCTGCCACAACAGCGCCCCCTCCAAACCTCCCAAGGGCATCCCGAATTTGAATGTTTTACCAAACTCTCTACCGGCCAACGTAAATGATTTTGTCAGCACCTTCAAGAGTGCCGAGATTGCGTCCTCGATATCGGATTCCACGGTGAGACTGCGCTCCGTAAACTCTTCGACGATATTGATGTAGCATCTTATGAATGAGTCGTATCCCTCTTCGATACTCGTGTCCACGACGTGGTACATGCCAGTGAACCACCTAGATCCCATGTACACGACTGTAGTAGGATTTGAAACTATATCTTCTCTACACACTTTTGCTCTGCACTCGAAGTACACTTGATGAGCGGTGAAGAAAACGCGGCGCCGCGAGAGCATGAGCTCTTGATATGTCCAGCCGCGTTCGTTCCAGGTAGAACTGCTGATGACGCTGTTGGCTGTGGGGAGCGGAGTTGCAAAGTGAAGGCCTTGAATTTTAACTATGTGCTGTTTAGGATCTCGCGTGCCCGGACGGACACCATGGAGAGGATCCTGTACTGAGGTACCACCCGCAGCAATTATTGTAAACACAGAGAGGTTGTATATGAGCTCCATTACGCCGATCTGCACTGCTTTGTCCTGAGGGTCGTCTTGGACGATGCATAGTGCGTCAATCCACAAGTATCGTTCACCGAGCTGACGGACGAGTTGAATAGTATCTGAAATTGTATCTGGCATCGTGGATGCGTCCAAGCCGCCTGGTATGCTACGCCGTTTAAGATTGGCCTGCGTCGTCCAGTACGCATATCCTGGGCCTCCCCATACGTAGCTAAGAGTAACGTAACGGCATGTTGGCGGAGCCGTAACTATAGCCATGCGAGTTACATCCACGACTCTCACGGTGGGCGGAAGAACGTCTCCAGCGCCCCTCCACCACTCCGCCTCACACTTCTCCCCATGCTTGTTCCTACAGATGCGGATCCATCTTTTCAACAGGCCAACATCCAGGTGGTGACCAACTCTCCGGCTATGAAGCTCTTTTATCCTCCCAACCTTGGAAGCATCCTCTTCCAGGAGCAGGATTGTCACCCCCGAGGGTTCACCAGCCTCGGCGCCCCGGGGTCTAATAGAAGTTTTGACATACAGCGAACTGCGCACATGCCTGATCTTGTTCAAAAGAACTCCGGACAGATCTGTAAACAATGTACAGGTGACTCCTCCAAAGTCAATATCAGGCTGCCTATTTAGCCACCGCACATCGATGGTAAGGGTGTCAGCTAGGAGGCAGCACAATCCACATCGTTCGCGTTTATTGAGGATGTCTGTGAGATGACCAAGGGGGACGGCATGTTTCTCGGGAATGCCATCGTGGAGGATGGTGCGGAGATCGAGGGCTGAGCATGTTGAGCAGAGAGGCTCGTCGATCTCATCATCTTCGACGTTGCTTCGCGCTCCTCGGCTCTTG
The DNA here is from genome assembly GCA_930272055.1 of Rhizopogon roseolus. Taxonomy (NCBI): domain Eukaryota; kingdom Fungi; phylum Basidiomycota; class Agaricomycetes; order Boletales; family Rhizopogonaceae; genus Rhizopogon; species Rhizopogon roseolus. The sequence goes on from CAKNEV010000017.1 coordinate 148,818, forward strand.
GACAAGCAGAACATTGGGAGGTGTTCCAAAGTGGTTTGAAACAATGTCGATATCGTGTAGTATTTGCCTGGGAAAGATACAGGATCCTGGTACTATGATTTCCACGGAGGCTATGCATGTCCACGTCTGACATGATCCGACTGCATGCCGCGGTATAGTAAGCGCGTAGTCTGATGGTTATTTCTTGCAACATTATGATGTGTACAGAACGCTGCTCACAACAAGCACCTGCAATATGTCACAGATGAGGTACAATCATCCGCGGTTCATTGTTCGTGTCGTGGTCCGCGTGAATCGGTGTCAATGTTTGAAAGGATGTGTTGGACCTGGTCTACTGTCTGAGTAGTCTCCCAGGCTGACCATATACTTAGAGGGGAGCGGCGGTGGTGCACACCTGGAAGACTAATACTATTGTAAATGAAGGACGTGCCACGAATCTCCTCTGCGCAACACTTGGGGGCCATGGTATGTACTAGTGATCTTGAGACTGGCTTTCAGAATTGTATCAAGTCAGACAACCGTGCTCACATTTGTAAGCCGTTTGGTCATGTGAAATGCCAAATAGGGAATCAGCTTAGGAGAAGTGTAACTCGGTTACCTGCATAACGCACTCCTGTTTTGGGGTCTCCTCTTTAGCTGAACGACTCGTTTCCCATGGATGGTCTATTTGCTCTTAAGCTTCATCCATGACTTCCAACTACTGAGCGGTAGTAAAAATTCTCTGCTGATATTGTGACTATTGCTCGTTTGCCTGGCACAGCGCTCGCCCAATTCATTCTCTACTGTTATTATATTTGCAGCGCTCACTCCTTAGCTCACGTTGGCCTGCGCCTGCCCGGGACGAGAGCTGCATTAAGGCTGCACTTTGTGCTATCATTGTTTTTCTTCAGCGAACGGCATTGTTCGGTGATTCGATGACGACTCGCCTTATATGATTCTCAGCTTCAAGTATCTGAACCAATTTATGCGCTTTCTATCCCAAATAAACAATCTTATCTTCTGGCGTCGAGTTCGACCATGCCTGTTCAAAAATAACCCCGACTCCTACCCGTTCCATCCGCCCATCCTGCATCTTTTGCACTACCATCACATTCAACATGCATCCGGAATATTGTTTCCCAAGTATTTCCTCGTCATACAACCCGTAGTTCTCGTATGCACGAGACATAACAATAAAATCATGTGCAGTCGGTGAATGGGTGGAACACGGAAGGATAGCACGTCCAACCAAGGTTGATGGTCGAGGAATGTCAGACAGGATTGAATAAATGGCGTAGTTGGCCACAGCATTAGCACCTTCGACATCATGTGCTTTGGTAACATTGAAGTGAGAATAACTAGTCCGGAATATAAGGGTTCCGGGAAGCAGAGGCGCATTCTCGGTGATCAGTTGCCGTGGGTCGATGTCTCCCTTCGGTCCAACGTACGCAAGACTCTTGATCAACTTGCTATCTCCATGAATGATTCTCCCCTCGCGTTCCACGTGCTGGCGAATAGGCTGATTATTATCATCTACAACGTACCACTGCTCCACCAGTGACTGATTGATCTCTATAGAATCCCTCGAACGACCCAAATGCATATTGACAAACACGTCGCTGCCGGCATATTTGACAGCACCTCGCCATGCAGCCCAGGACCAGGATGGCCACGGCACCTTCATTTCCTCCGCGGGTGCCCGCCTTGAATGGGGCGCATTGGCCATGGGCTGCCACAACAGTGCCTGCTCCAGAGTCCCCAAGGGCATCCCGAATTTGAATGTTTTGCCAAAGTCTCCACCGGCCAACTTAAATGCTTTTACCAGCGCTTTCAAGAGTGCCGCAATTGCGTCCTCGATATCGGATTCCACGGTGAGTCTGCGCTGCGTAAAATTTTCGACGATATCCACGTAGAACCTTAGATATGAGTCGTGTCTCTGATGCACCGGGACACTCGTGCTCACGACTTGGAACATGCCAGTGAACCACTGAGATCCCAAGTACAAGACCGTAGTAGGATTTAAAACTATATCTTCTCTACACATATTTTCTCTGCACTCGAAGTACACTTGATGAGCGGTGAAGAAAACGCGGCGCCGCGAGAGCATGAGCTCTTGATATGTCCAGCCGCGTTCGTTCCAGGTAGAACTGCTGACGACGCTGTTGGCTGTGGGGAGCGGCATTGCAAAGTGAAGGCCTTGGATTTTAACTATGTGCTGTTTAGGATCTCGCGTGCCCGGACGGACACCATGGAGAGGATCCTGCACTGAGGTGGCACCCGCAGCAATTATTGTAAATGCGGAGAGGTTGTAGATGAGCTCCATTACGCCGATCTGCACCGCCTTGTCCTGAGGGTCGTCTTGGACGATGCATAGTGCGTCAATCCACAAGTATCGTTCACCGAGTTGACGGACAAGGTGAATAGTATCTGAAATTGTGTCTGGCATCATTGATGCGTCCAATCCGCCTGGTATGCTGCGCTGTTTCAGATTGGCCAGCGTCGTCCAGTACGCATATCCTGGGCCTCCCCATACGTAGCCAAGAGTAACGTAACGGCGCGTTGGCGGAGCCGGCACTATAGCCATGCGAGCTACATCCACGACTCTTACGATGGGCGGAAGAACGTCTCCAGCGCCCCTCCACCACTCCGTCTCACACTTCTCTCCATGCTTGTTCCTACAGATGCGGATCCATCTTTTTAACAGGCCAACATCCAGGTGCTGACCAACTCTCCGGCTATGAAGCTCTTTTATCCTCCCAACCTTGGAAGCATCCTCTTCCAGGAGCAGGATATTCAGCGCCGAGAGTACATCACCAATAGTATCGGCGATAGCCTGTGATCTATAAGAAGTTCTGACATACAGCGCACCGCGTACATGCCTGATCTTGTTCAAAAGAACTCCGGACTCATCTGTATACAATGTACAGGTGACTTCTCCAAAGTCAATATCAGGCTGGCTATTTAGCCGCCGCACATCGCCCATAAGGATTTCAGTTATGAGGCGGCACAATCCACATCGTTCGCGTTTATTGAGGATGTCTGTGAGATGACCAAGGGGGACGGCATGTTTCTTGGGAATGCCATCGTAGAGGATGGTGCGGAGATCGAGGGCTGAGCATGTTGAGCAGAGAGGCTCGTCGATCTCATCATCTTCGACGTTGCTTCGCGCTCCTCGCCTCTTGGACAAGCAGAACATTGGGAGACGTTCCAAAGTGGTTTGAAATAATGCCGATATCGTGTAGTATTTGCTTAGGAAAGATACAGGATCCTGGTACTATGATTTCCACGGAGGCTATGCATGTCCACGTCTGGTATTATCCGGGTCATTTCTTACAACGCCATGATGTACAGAACGCTGCTCACAACCAGCACCTGCAGTTCCATTAAGTCACAGACGAGGTGCAATCATCCGCGGTTTATTGTTCGTGTCGTGATCTGTGTGAATCGGGTTGTCAATGTTTGAAAGGATGGGTTGGACCTGATCTACCGTCTGAGTAGTCTCCCAGGCTGACCATAAGACAACTAATACTATCATAAATGAAAGACGTTCCACGAATCCCCTCTGCGCAACACTTAGTGCCCGTGTTATTTTCTAGTGATCTTGAGACTGATTCAATTGTATCAAGGGTGCAGCTGTGCAGGGTTGGAAGTGGCATTGATCGATAAAGCCTGCCCTAATCGGAAAAGCCTCGTTGTGATTATCATTTGTATGAGCACTGCTCCGATAAAAATTTCAGGAGGTTCCGCAAATCAGATCAACACATCCCATCTTTCTCTCCATCTTCCACCTTCTCCAAGTCTTCAAAATGCCATCCGTCGGCAAGCTCTACTGTTCTCCTGTCATGCGCCAGACCAAGACGGTGCGCAGCGCACTAGTATCTTTTCGCATTTTAATATGACTCATAACACTTGGTATCTATAGATCCAAAGCGTCTGTGCGCTCGCAGGCCTTGAGCTCGAGATCCCCGAGTACACGCATTATGAAGACAACAAGAAGCCAGAATTCCTCGCCAAATTCCCTCATGGAAAGATCCCCGCTTTTGAAGGCGCAAACGGTTTCTACCTCACGGAGGGTGCTGCGATTGCCCGATATCGTGAGTCATCCTGTTTTCCAAGTCGATCTTGATTCAGGATACCACAAGGATGAGAAGATCTTCAGTTATCCCTGTCTTAATACTATGTCGATAATTTCATGTTTACTCTGACACGTTATCCATCTCACTTTCCTGTAGCAATGCTGTACAGTTGGAACGTATGTGCTGATGAATTTTAATTGCAGTTTCTGGCCTTGCCCCCAATTCTGGTCTTCTTGGCACAACACCAGAGGACGCTGCACTTGTAGACCAGTGGGTTCACTTTGCTGAATCAGAAATTTCCGTCCAAAACGACACCATTTTCGCCATGATTAACAACTACCTCCCCTACAACAAAGGTGTAAGTTGCCCCCTGATTACCAGATCGTGCACGTCAATGACCCATTCCATGCAGATGCACACCGGCCTCGTCGAGCGCCTCACGCGAAGCCTCATCACCCTCGAAACTCATCTGAGCACCCGTACCTTCCTCGTCGGCGAGCGTATCACCCTTGCTGATATCACTACTGCTGCCGTTCTCCAGCGTGTCGTTGTTGTCACTGCAGATGCCGCTATGCGCAAGAACCTAGTTAACACCGTGCGATTCTTGGAAACTATCGCGCACCAACCTAAACTCGAGCCTTTCTTCGGCCCTGTTGAGTATGTCGAGAAGGCGCTCCAGTGGGTCCCTCCCAAAAAGGAGAAGGCGCCTGTTCCTCCACCAGCTGCACCAAAAGAGAAGAAGGAAAAGGAAAAGCCTAAGAAGGTTGCTGAGGACGAGGATGAAGATGACAACCTTGTGCCAGAGGAGCCCAAGGCAAAGAACCCATTGGATCTCCTCCCCAAGAGCCCATTCAACCTTGAGGATTGGAAACGTGCGTACAGTAACAAGGACACGCGTGGTGCCGATGGTGCACTTGAGTGGTTCTACGCCAAGTAAGCATATCACATTTCCTTCCAAGGGCCTACTGACTATGGCACGACAGCTTCGACAAGGAGGGTTTCTCTGTTTGGCGCGTGGATTTCAAGTACAATGAGGAGCTCACGCTCGTCTTCATGTCATCAAACCAGATCGGTGGTTTCTTCAACCGCCTGGAGGCATCGCGCAAGTACCTCTTTGGTTCGGTGGGCGTGATCGGCGAGAACAATGCCTCTATCATCTCTGGTGTCCTCATCCTGCGTGGCCAGGACGCAAAGCCAGTTGTAGACTGCGCACCAGACTACGAGAGTTACGAATACAAGAAGTTGGATGTATTTGAGAATGCGGACGACAAGACCTTCTTCGAAGGCGCACTTGCATGGGATCTGGAGATCGATGGAAAGAAATGGGCAGATGGAAAGAACGTGAGTGCCGGGTTTCTATTTTTCTGCCCTTGACTTTTTGCTGACATTTACGCTGCAGTTCAAGTAAAAAAGTGATGTAGAATTGTGGGACTCGCCGAAGCTGCAGTACCGTGTATCATCGTATCTCTTATGTGTAGATTTTGTTACTTCCTTAGCCAGTTCGTGAACTACATAATGTTACATGACCGCTACGTATTTTGGTTGACAGGAAGAACCTCATTCAATACTTCCCAGGTAGTTGTGATCATCAACCACGTAGTGCTGATAGAGTTCTTACCCGTTACTTCCAACGGATCTGCCAGTCTGGCGTGTAAAACTCCTATGGACAGAAACTAATAGTTAGTAGCCTGGTGATATCGTTGCTCTTGCGTCATCCTCTTAAATCCAATGACTCCTATCTGTGTTCGGTGCCTTCCTTCTGGACAGCGACGCGTGACATGTGTCCATTCGTACGAACTCAGAATCGAGACGCGAATCAACACAACAAACAAAGACCTAGAATGCTGAAAGAATAGAAAGCTTATAAGTAATCGTTGAACAAATCTCGTGATCCACTGGTCAACTAGAGCAGCATGATCCTTGATACTGTCATTAAGAAACCCAAAGTCAGGGACCAGAGAAGCAACTATCACGAACTGTGTAATATTGAGGTCCGACATCCTGACCATATAATAAGCAATGGACGCTGCCCCGACAAGAGTGGACCCATCATTGTCCAGATCTACATAGGGCAGGACGAACACATTTAGTTTAACGTTGAGGAGGAGAACACCAAGGCACCGAACACAGATAGGAGTCATTGGACTTGAGAGAGGACGACGCAGACACTTCTCAGGAGCAACGGTATCAGCAGGCTACTAATTATTGGTTTCTATCCATAGGAGTTTTACATGCCAGGCTCGCAGACCCATTGGAAATAACATGTAAAAACTCTGTCAGTACTACGTGGTTGATGACCACGACTACCTGGGAAGTATTAAGTGAGGTTCTTTCTGTCAACCAAATACATGGTCGCGGCCATGTAAATGTAGGGCTAAGAAAATAACAAAATCTATAAATAAGAGATGTTATGATACACGGTACTGCAGCTTCGGCGAGCCCCGCAATTCTACATCACTTTATTACTTGAACTACAGCGCAAATGTCAGCAAAAGTCAAGGGCAGGAAAATAGAAACCCGATACTCACGTTCTTTCCAACCGCCCATTTCTTCCCATCGATCGTTAGATCCCATGCAAGTGCGCCTTCGAAGAAGGTCTTGTCCTCCGCGTTCTCAAATACATCCAACTTCTTGTATTCGTAACACTCATAGTCTGGTGCACAGTCTACAACTGCCTTTGCATCCTGGCCACGCAGGATGAGGACACCGGAGATGGCAGAGGCGTTTTTCTCGCCGATCACGCCCACCGAACCAAAGAGGTACTTGCGTGATGCCTCCAGGCGGTTGAAGAAGCCACTGATCTGGTTTGATGACATGAAGACGAGCGTGAGCTCCTCATTGTATTTGAAATCCACGCGCCAAACAGAGAAACCCTCCTTGTCGAAGCTGTCGGGCGATTGGTCAGTAGGCCCTTGAAAGGAGATGTGATATACTTACTTGGCGTAGAACCACTCGAGTGCACCATCGGCACCACGCGTGTCCTTGTTACTGTACGCACGTTTCCAATCCTCGAGGTTGAATGGGCTCTTGGGGAGGAGATCCAATGGGTTCTTTGCCTTGGGTTCCTCTGGCACAACGTTGTCATCTTCATCCTCGTCCTCGTCAGCCTTCTCAGGCTTTTCCTTTTCCTTCTTCTCTTTTGGTGCAGCTGATGGAGGAACAGGCGCCTTCTCCTTTTTGGGAGGGACCCACTGGAGCGCCTTCTCGACATATTCAACAGGGCAGAAGAAAGCCTCGAGTTTTGGCTGGTGCACGATAGTTTCCAAGAACCGCACAGTGTTAACGAGCTTCTTGCGCACAGTGGCATCGGCAGTGACAGCAACAACACGCCGGAGAACAGCAGCAGTAGTGATATCAGCAAGGGTGATGCGCTCGCCGACGAGGAAGGTACGGGTGCTCAAATGAGCTTCGAGAGTGGTTAGGCTTCGCATGAGGCGCTCGAGGAGGCTGGTGTGCATCTACATGGAATGAGTCATTGAGTGTGTGCGATCTGCTAATAAGGGGACAACTTACGTCTTTATTGTAGGGCAGGTAGTTGTAAAGCATGCCGAAAATGGTGTCGCTTGGGATGGAAATTTCTGTTTCAGCAAAGTGAACCCACTGATCTACAAGTGCTGTGTCCTCTGGTGTCGTGCCAAGAAGGCCAGAATTTGGGGCAAGGCCACAAACTGCAATTAAAACTCATCAGCATATACGTTTCAAGTGCACAGCATCGCTGGAGGAAAGTGAGATGGATAACGTGTCAGATTAACATGAAACTGTCGACATAGTATTAAGACAGGGATAACTGAAGATCTTCTCATCCTTGTGGTATCCTGAATCAAGATCAACCTGGAAAACAGGATGACTCACGATATCGGGCAATCACAGAACCCTCTGTGAGGTAGAGGCCGTTTGCGCCTTCAAAAGCGGGGACCTTTCCATGAGGAAATTTGGCGAGGAACTCTGGCTTCATATTGTCCTCACGATGCTTGTACTCGGCGACCTCGAGCTCAAGGCCTGCCAGCGCACAGACGCTGTGGATCTATAGATACCAAGTGTTATGAGTCATACTAATATGTGGAGAGATACTAGTGCGCTGCGCACCATCTTCGTCTGGCGCATAATAGAAAAACAGTAGAGTTTGCCGACGAATGGCATTTTGAAAACTTGAAGAGGGTGGAAGATAGAGAAAAAGGTGGGGTGTGCAGATCCGATTTGCGGAACCTCCTGAAGTTTTTATACGACATACACACCGGCATAATATGGCAGATCGGCGTACAAAGCTTGTTCCAATAGAAGACCTACAGCGAACTCGTCAGGATTAAATGGTGCCCACTTACGATTCCGAAATAGTTTGGCTCCCGAACGGACGAAGAATGTAAATTTGACCCTAGACGGATCGAATTTACATACTGGGCAGGACTTCAGTCACCACTCCCGCGACGTAAGATTTTACATTGAGAAAAAAGGTTATACCAAGGCTTCGACGTGTTAGTACGCTGCTCGCAAACCACGGACTGCAGTTACCACATTCCCCTAGTAGTATCGAGCCCATATTACCTCTCGGTGGATGGTTGTGCAGTGAACATAAATTAGTTGGATTTCATGAGGTTTGTCAGTTCGTCAAGGAATTAATCCGGATGGTGGTGACCAAGCTCAAGAAGGTAGTGCAGGTCTTCGAGGTTTGATGACATGATCTGTTTCGTTATCATAGAGCCTCCCGATTTGGTAGAAGGTACACTAGCAAAGCCAACACAGCTGAGAATTTCGTGCAGGTCAAGCTGGGATTTTTCCTTGTTGCCCATGGAGGAAGCTTTGCTGTAGCGTGTTCCGTTCACGCGCAAGTCAAACAGCTGTAACTCCTATATGAATACACATTGGAACGATTCTGCAGTCAGGAGCACATGTCTAACCTTTGGTTATACACCTTTTTGAAGGAGTCTGCGGAGTCCATTGACGAAATCACTTCATCCAAATTGTAACATGGTTTCTTGTTGGTTTGGGGAGCCGAACGATTTCGGTGTCATAACAGGTCATACATCACTCCTCGTTACCGAGCACTTTACCCGAACATCGTAGCGGGTAACCCCCGAGGCGGCAGAATCATTCAACAAAAGCACTCAGGAAATCGCTTGCTACTGTGCTAGCGACGACATTTGATTGGTGGAAGAGACCTCAAGTTAGCCAAAACAAGTATTTTACGAAACAAAACCCTGGCCTATACCAAAAATGTCGCTCAAAAAGCTGCTTTTTTTGAGGTGTCGGACACACTGATATGATTGTTTAAGGCCCTTACTAAGGGCCCATCTGCAAAACAGCTGAAATGAACGCTTAGCTTAAAAAAAAAAGGGCCTGGACAGCAGCGTTTAGGCTATTTCCCAGTTTGTTTCTCGGTTTATTTTATTTATCACAACATGCACAAATAAATGTGACAACTAAATCTGGGAATATCTTTTCCTCATCGATTTACTGATGTGCGCCCCACACATTGTCAAAACCTTCGTGCTCGTTGTAGTCAACAGCGAGCTCAAGTATTCTACCAGTTCAATACATTTTTTTGTACTTCTCATGGATTGAAATAGTTTAACAACGTCTATTTCTTACAGCAAACAAAATAGATAATATCTAATGGGCCATGGGCAACAATGAGCAGTCAGTAAGGAATGCTAGCGAGGGACTCAAAGTAGGAGGGCCAGATGAGAATGGTAAATGGTGACAACAGTAGTGGGCCACAGTGAGAGGAAAGTACCACGAAATAACATAGGCGCAGACTGTCGGGACTGCAGAAGTTGTGGCAGTCCGGCATGGACGACACCCGCACGGTACTATGTCGGAAAATTCTAATTTGGGTTTAAATGCCTTTCAGGGCATTGCAAGGTTCAAAGACCGAACCTCACTTAGAATAGCGTGTAATAGAAGAGTTGTGATTGCAATTAGCTTACAAAGATGGTTACAATGACGGTTACAATACCACTAACAGATGGTTACAATGACGGTTACAATACCACTAACAGATGGTTACAATGACGGTTACAATGCCACTAACAATGGGGGTTGCAACGTGGGACAATCAATCTTAGTCATTGCTATCATCTGTGGAACTTTAAAGAACGTTGCAACGACAGTGGCTATATTGTAATCAGCGATTACCATTATCTTATCAGTACAATCTCGGAATCTTTGATTAGATGCATTTGAACTCTCGACTTTGCGTGGCGCTATTGTGCCGCATTCAATGAGAGAATGTTTGCATTGGTAAGATGCAGGTAGCTATTTGGGCGGAGCCCCCGAAGGGGTCCCGACTCCGATAGCGGCCCCGACCTATGTGAAGATGAGCCCTCACCTCGTGAGGAAAGCGATTTACATGCATTCAGCTTTGATGCCGCCTGGTGCACTCAGAGTCGTCTTCCCCCCTCCACTTGTGGCAGTAGTGGTCCCGCGTAGGAAGAACTGTTGAGAGTAGTGGTGGTAGTATCGTGTGGTTGTGAGAGTAGGTGTGGACTTGGGAGAGGTGGGGGAACGAGTTAAATGTTCGTTGAGACGTGTGAGTGGGTGTGGACTTGGGAGACTTGGGAAAGGTGGGAGAACGAGTTAGGATGGGGATATGGAAGCGAACGGCAGAGCGGACAAGTGCAGATGCGGAGTGTACAATGGCAGGCGCGAAGGTTCAAATGAAGCGTTGAAGTATCCCTAACAGAATCAGCGGTATCCATATACTTGACATGACCCTGCAACCAACACACAATGAGAATCCATTGGTCTTAAGAATGTGGTTAAGCCACGCACCTGCAGCCAATCTGCTATACATGAGAGAGTCACCAAGGAATCGCCAACAACTTTCGAGTGATGGATTGAGTCAAAGGCTATAGTTCGCATGTGAGTCCCCCAAAATCGACACGAGTACAATAGCTCGGTACTGCATTACCAATCTGTCTGAATTGCTGAGGTGCATAACAAGTTAACAATAGGGTGTCTGCGCACGCAACAGGCACTCACATCATTGATGGCATTCCGGTTGTTGTTGACAGAGACGAATTCGTAGCCATCCGGGAACCCTTGCGCACGTGCACATTCACGAACCGTGACGATTCGCTTTTGCTGGCATGATGGAGGTAGGACGTCAAACTAAAAAAAATGACAGTATGAGGACATACCGAAGGATGCAATACTTGACTGGTTTTATTGTTGGGTAACATGGTGGTCAGTGCGGTAGAAAAATATAAGTCTGCATCGAGCCGCTGATAGATGGCTGTCGGGAGAATTAGCAATGCTTTGAACAGAAAAGTGTTGTGTTTTGCCTTTATATATCGTCCTCGCATTTTCGTGTTTGGAGAGTCTGGTTTGCAACTCCTTGGGCAGGTCTACGACATTCGCATCAATTCCACTTCATCAACAATAATGTAAACTTGACTTGCCGAAATGGTTAGCTCCCGCTCTGAGAGGTACGTTCACTGTTCTGTTTCCGAACCTCAGTGCAAGATCAATTCAAGGATAGACACCGTAAACTTACCTTTCAATGATGATATTTCCGAAGCGCTTGGTATAGTGAGATTGTGGCCGCTTTAACGTTGGAGTAGTTGAGCACTCCCCAGGCTTTGAATGACTTCGGCTCATGGAAGGTGTGGTTGACGACATTCCATGAACCATTTCGGGGAACCTAGTAGGGGAAGGAGATTTGTTAGGCGAATTGAGTGAAACGAGAACCAGTGATGACGCATCTGAAGGTAATGGTTGGTCCACGGTCTTCACTCTCGGCGGCATGTATTCGGTGGGAGACGGCGGCGAAAGATTCAGGCATCCGTGGTAGCAGGGTACGGGCATCCAATTTAAAGGTAGCAAATATTAAAAATACGACGGGCATCCAAGGTAGCAGAGTATGAGCATCCGAGGTAGCAGAGTACAGGCATCCGTGATATTAGTTAAAATGACAGTATGGGCTCTGGAGTATGGCGCGAACACTGAGGTGTCAATGAATAAAAATTTTGCAGAGACAAGATTCGACGCCACGTGCTGCACAGCCGCTGTCAATTATTCGCGAAGTCCTAACTCTGATTATGGCTTAAGTCTGTAGCAGGTGATACTGAGACCACACAACTAAGTAGAAAACCAATACTAATTTTACTACCAGTAAGAAGATATCACGTTACTACCAACTAAGAACGGCTCGAACGAGTTCCGGTACGAGTTCCAGATGCTGGTGTCCCCCGAACCCCTTTCTTTCCTCGAGTCTTCTTAGCCTTCGTCTGCCTGACTGACCCTCCTATGGCATCTGAATCCTGCGCCATCTCTGGCACAGTATCACTAGCATCCTCAACTACCTGTACCGTACCACTAGACACTGTCTCAACACGATGTTCTTCATGACTGTGAACTTTAGCAGTAACGGATACCATCGTGACGCGTTCCTCATGCCGGGTCATCGTGTCAGTGTGAACAGCACCAGTAGACTTGGACACTGAATCAGAGAGTTCGCTGTCGGTCTCTATGTCGAGTGCTGCCATGATGCGATCAATTTCTTCAGTGTGGACCGGCTGGTTGCCAGGGGGTTGAGTGGCGGAAGGCTTTGCAGCACCAAAAACGTATTGGTTGACATTGGTAATGATACCCTTGATCCGTTTGCTGCTGTCCCACTTGACGACCAAGATTTTCTTATATTGAAAGAAAAGGTCCTTGTAGTCAATGCCCGACGCCTTCCCAGTTCCTGCACCTGGGAATTCTGTGTCGGGAGAGAGCAGAAATATCGCCTATAGTGATACGAGACAATTAGCACAATAAAGTCATTTAAAGGATCAGATCACGTACAATAACTGCAGCCCATGCGATTGATCCTGGTGTGACTTGTTGAAAGCTCCACCTCCGAGCATTGGTCTTTGAGCCACCACAGATATCTTGATGAAGTGATGTAACACCATGCAGCGCGGCTCTCAGCATCTGTGTATATAATGAGTAACGATGTAAGAAGCTGAAGACGACGAGTAGTAGTAGCACTAGTAGTGCGTACCTTAGCAAAAAGGATCCAATTTCCAAAGATGGTCTTCCTCGTCAGATCCTCCTGTAAACCTGGAAACAAGAGTGGTGGGAAGACTTTGTATGCTGGGTGCTCAGTGGAGACTCCAAGCATCTTTTGAATTTCGGTGATGCTGGTTCTGTCGTAGTGTGGATTGGTGAAATATTTACCGGGAAGGTCAAATATATCTCCAGCGACGCCACGTAATTTCTTGATCTCGTTTGAGCGAGCATCGCTGATTGACTTTAGTACCTATAACAAGCGGAATATAGCACTGTATCAGACAACCACTAAATAATACATACAAGGTTCTTGAAGAAAGCGCTCTCCATTGCTTCGTGGAGACGGCTGGGGAAGTGTGCATAGAGCTCATCCAAGAAGGCGGATTCCCGAGTCAAAACAGTTTTGTATCGATCAACGCTTGTAAAAGGAGTAGGTGATTCAGGACACTTCCGCGACAGAAGGTCGCTGTCAGGAAACATCTCGACTGTCATGCCGTATTTACGAGCATATAGCATGGTGGTTTGCTCATGAGCGACAAGTTCGTCAGGTGCATCTACCTGCCGCTTTCGTTTAGGCTTCTCAGAAAGGAGAGTCTTGTTGTCCTCCTTAAGGGCACGGTTATCTTCACGTAGCTTCTGAACTTCAACTTGAAGTGCTTGAAGTGCCTATAGTAGGATGAACATTGTCTAGTATGAGCTTGTTCGATAATCATGATGTGGCACATACCTTCATAAGATCATCCTTTGATGCATTGGGACCCGGAATAGAGACCAGGTCGACATCTTCATCCCAGCCGTCATCTGAGAAGGTCTCAGATTGGGAAAAATGAGACATAGTAGATCTAGAAGGAACTTGACAGAGTCGGGAGCGAAACGACAAGATTATAATGAGATGACTCACTGCCAATTGCCAGCGTGTATATAAATACAAATGTAGCGCTGCCTCGTGCTTACTCTGTCGTGCTATATTACATCTGAATCCTGAAGATTCGTAATAGCAGCTGCGAGTCACTAGTACTACTAGAGTATTTGTAGGTAATAATGCCAGGCACTTCCGAGTGTACCAGTTATGGTGAGTCATATAGCAGTCCGAGTCAGACCGATGACATAATGCCATGAGGCTCCTATGAGACTAAGAGCTTCACGACCACCACGGAAGATCTTCCGGGAGCTGAGAAGCCTGATAACATGGCGAAGGCGAAATGCGGATGTAGCCGAACGGTGGTGCGACATGAACAGAACGATGACCAGTAAAACAGCGTGACGCAAGCGAGAACAGGGGCAAGCAATGATGAAGGGGAATCCTGGTGATGAAGGGGAATCCTGGTGATGATCGACAAACTGGGCACGAGCAGACAGCGATTGGGGTGCGTAGAGCACTGAGACGCAGCGTGACAGCGAGAAATCAAGCGCACAAGTCAAAGAGCATAGAGGGCCGGACAGATCGGCAAAAAAGCCATTTGATAATCATATAAGATCAAGATATAATGAACAAAAACGAAGTTGGCTTTGTTAGATGGTGTGATAGTTGAGTTGCACAAAATAAACATTGGTCATGATGCTCGTGGGATGGATATGATGCACGCGGGGATAGATGGTGTAGGAGTCCGTGAAATGGAATGTGCCTTTGCGTGGTCTGACGCAACGAAAGTCCATTCAATCCCGCCTTTCCGGCCAAACAATTCTTTGCAGCCATCGCTGAACTTGTCAGGTAAAGTCTGGCCGATCTTGTAGGTCAGGGGTAGTTCCTTCTTCCCCAGCTCAATGATATCGAGAGCACGGCGAATCCCGCTTTCATGTGAGGCTCTTGGGAGCACTCTGTTATGCAGGACAAAGTTCAGGAAGAAACTGAGTAGGTGTGGTGCATTGATAAGGTTCCTCTCGGACCTGTGATAACATTCTAATGAGAAATACGTGACTCAGGGGAATTGAAAGACTGACCAGATGAGGCCTTGTTCACGCATGTGGGATGATAGGAAATTTCTAATCGACTTCTCCGGGTCGTTCAAGAACACGATAAGCTTCTCCTCACGCTGTTCCTCAGAATCAGTTTTGGGTGCCCGAAAAGTATCTTCATCGTCGTCGTCATCATCATCATCATCATCATCATCATCATCCAACTCAACAGAGTAAGCTGGGCGATCACGATTCTTTGACGAAGGCACTTGTCCAGGGGCGTCCTCTGTATTAGTCTGTACGTTCGGATTGCTCTCGCCGACGTCATCATTGATATCTGGGGATCCATCTTGATCTTCTTTGGCAGGTTTGCGATAGACAGTGGGATTCACGAGGAGCCCAACATACAAACGAAACTTAAGAAATCGTGAGGTCCTGTGCAAACTCAGAGACGAAAACAATACCTGATCCCGGAGTTGATTGACCCCAGAAGTGATCGGTGGCCAAGTGCAATTTTCCTGGAAGTCATTTGCAGCATGGAAGAAGCGATTGACAGTGGAAACATTCCTATCAATATATATTGATTAGCGATAATTGAGAATTGCATTGAAAAAACAAAATCGAGATACGATGCTAGACAAAAAAAGACGACCTACGCATCGAGCTTGCCCTTCATAACACGTAGATCCTCGCCTTCCTCCCACTCCTCGTACCACGGGAGCTTTTTCACAGACACACCATCTACAGCAGTCTTCTTTTTGCGCTTCCTCTTACGTGTGTTGCTGTCGGTTGAATGCTTCACGTGCAACTCGATGGCAGTGGGTATACCCATCCCATCGAGTTCCATGTCCTCCTCGTCCAGGCCACCGGTAGCTTCAAAGAATAGTTGTATCCCCCGCGGCTTGAAATCCTTGAAAGGAACAAGTGTCACGCCTGGCGGATGCATTGGGAAGGGCGGAAAGATAATGAAGGGCGTCTCGGGGGCTGTTGTTGTCATGTTCGACGCAGAAGCGGACTGGGGGGTTGTTGAAGACCCGACGAGTGGATTGGACGCGGGTGATGCAGAGCTAAAAGCGCTCTGTGAAGACACTCCGGGGCCAAAGGCACTTTGCACCGGTGGAGTAGACGAGAAGACACTTTGTCCCTGTGCTGGTGCACCAAATGCACTTTGCGTTGGCCCACCGGTAGGGGCCCTGAATGACGACTGTCCAAACACCGATCCTTGTGTTGGTGGTGATGCAAACGTGGATGTCTGAGATGCAAAGGCAGAGAACTTGCTATCAGGTCCAGTCCCAGTACTCCCAAACGCCGACGAAGTTGCTCCAAATGTGCCTGCGCTAGGTGCCGAAGAGCCAAAGGTGCCAGTCCCAGGGCCCATTCAACAGGCTTCATGGTCTTGCGGAACAAATACATGTTGAGCTCCTCGAATTTGGTACGAGTAAGCGTCTCCGAGATCCGGCACCTCATTCACCCATTCCTAAGACAGAGGAGGTTAGCCTGAAATTATTGAAGGCAAAAGATTCACGGCACCAAGATTTTTACATGTGTTGATCAGGGTGCCAATGAACTGATCGATCGTGGCCGCCTTAACGTTGGAGTAATTGAGCACTCCCCAGGCTTTGATTGTCTTTGGCTCGTGGAAGGTTTGGTTGATGACATTCCACGAACCGTTTTGGGGAACCTGTGGGTTAAGGATCAATGCATTGTTGCAACGTGCCTCATGGCGTCCAGGACATACCACTGGTTTGCTGGATGCAGTATTACCATAGTAAATCGATGGGTTGGAAGGACGCGGCCATTGATTGATATCGGATCTGGGAGTACTGTTATCCCAGTGTCCTGCATGAAGGGTGGGTTCTGGTAATCCAGTGCCTGCGCAAAGAGTTAGCTGAACCCACAATAGATGAAAGTATTACCCACAGAACGCTGATCGGCTGTAATCAAATCATTAATCCCAGGGCTGATGAGCGTGGCAAGGCGATCCTGAGGATTTTTCGAGGAGAATTGTACCATGGACAACGTAAACTCGGATGGAAGCTTGTGAGTGTATCTTTGGTCAGCTGCAATACGGCATAGTTCAGTGGGAATGACCTCATCATGATCCTTCGAGCCTACTTGAAACTCCAATAATGATAATGTTTGGGTATGCTAGGTGTCGACCATAGGCCTTCTTGAAATATTCCTGCCCTTATGAGTAAAGTTACCAGTGTGAGTTATATGGTAACTTACCTTTATGTTCGTATTGTCGAATTCGAAGTTTCTGGCATATGAGACTAAGCCCTAAATCTTCTTCTTTCCCTGTCGATGGATGAGGGTAACAAAACGTCTGATAAATCTGGAGTCGCAAGAAGTCAGACTGAGTAGTATCTCATCATATCATTGCACTTAGTGAATGTGAATGGCCGGTCGGTGAGAGAGTTGGAAAGGGGGCTCAGAGAGCGCACCAAGGGCGCTACTAGTAGAAGCACAGTGACAGATGTCTTGTTCTTGTTAATGTTCTTGGTAGTGACCTCGCCAAGAGCTTCGCGTTTTCACTTGCCTTGGAGAGTAGGATCGACCTTGTTCTCATCTGCTGAACCAACTTTTGCACATGAGGCGGTGTGGGGAATACTCCATCTCTAGGCAGGTATTGGGCCTTTTTACAGACTTTATACCTACACTCTTTTACCATAG